>VWZO01006469.1:160313-297524 GCA_013396975.1 Bucco capensis | reverse complement strand
GGTGAGCCCCTGGCGCCTGGAGCAGATGCGGCTGCTGGAACTGCCTGATGTGTTCACTACCGAGGAGGGGGCCGGCTGGATCCGTGCCGTGGACGTTGCTGAGATCCGCTGGGATACCCTTGCCAGCTGGAACATGCTGCACCCCACCATTGCCATCCTCCCTACAGGCAGGCCCGTGAAGGTCACCCACCCCAACATCCACCTCGTTCCATACTCGGATCACTCATCCTTTTCGGAGCTATGCGAGTTTGTGAAGTGGCTGAAGCCTTGCTCGGTCATTCCCATTGTGAAGGGTGGCATGTGTCAGGTGTACTTCCAGAAATACCTAAGTTCTGCCCCCCAGGCTCTTCCTGACCTCAAAATCCCAAAGCCTGTGCAAGAGAATATGCAGCAGCAAAGCAAAAGGAAGGGACAGGAACCCCTTTTGAGAAGAGCTGCCTGGCATTCTGTGCCCCAAGGAGTTGTTTATGAGTCCCCAGAGAAATACACTGGGAAATGTAGAGAACTCAGAGGTGATAAGGTTCCTCAGCAGGACTGCTGTGAGTCAGCTCTCTGCTCAAAAGAAGGTTGCACTTGTCACACAGACCAAGAGAGAGGGGAGGGGGAGCTGAGTGGAGAACAGCCAGGAGCAGCAAGAGCCACTAGCACTGTTAGCCATGCACCTCCTGATGAGCACTTTCCAAGTGGACTTGCAGAGCAGTATTTGCTCACTCCTTTAAATATTCTAAAGCAGTTTTCCTCACAGGAGTTTGACAAACTGGTAGAAGATTTCTTTCGGAGGGGAGAGGCATCCTGAAAAATTATGTGAGGCTTGCCAGTGGCAATGCAGCTGCTAGCAGTGATTCTAGAGGCCTTACCACTGCATCCCCTTCTCTGTGCTCAAGTCTCCCATCAGGAGGGAGGAGCTCAGGTATGGGGCTCTACTTTCTTTACCTCTTGTTAGAGGACAAGAAACTAGAACCAGTTTTTGGCATTATTGTTTTTTTTACACTTATTTATTTGTATTTATGCTTAGACCTGTTCAGTCTCCACACTCCACTCAGGCAGTGCAATCCCACTGTGCTTGAGTGTGAGAGCTCTAAAGGCTCTCTGTCTGTAATGCCTCACTGACAATGAGCAGTTCATTCCAAGGATCATGTATTAAGGTACATTTAAAAAATGGTACTTAAATCTGGAAAATGAAGTGCCTGTAAGTCTGTTAATCTGTTTTCTATTAATGTGCTAATGCCTCCAGACAGCACTGCTCTTGCATCTAGCCAACTCCCTTGTCTTCTCTTGTGTTGTCCTGTAAGGTCTCTAAGAGCAATCAGCTAGATGGATTGAAATCCCTGAATCAAGACAGCAAAGGAAGCATTTGATCTTTGAGTGAAGCTCGGGCTTGTGCAAAGCGAAGATGCCTGTAGCTGCAGCAGCCACACCTGTTAAAAACAAGGCTGTGCTGTGACAGCCAGAGTGGGTCTGTTTGGAAAGCAGTTTGGCAAACAGAGCCTGTGCTCTCCCGGGGCCTGCAGTGGTTATCACTGATGCCAGCAGTGCCTCTTGCTGGGGCTGACAGCCAACCCTTCTGAGGGGTGTTGGGAGCTGTGGAGCCATCTTCTGTGAAATCCAGAGGGGGTAGCAAGGGCAGCTTAAGCTTCTTGCTGTGGTCTGTGTGGTCCTGTTTCCTGGAGCTTTTTCCATTGTGTCAGTGTGAGCAGGGACACTGGCATCATGTAAGGCTGCCAGGGGAAGAGCTGTGTTTGTAGTGTTTTGTCTGCTGCTGGCTGCCTTGGAGATGCAGGCTGTTGTTTAAATACTGCTGAAATTTAGGTGACTTACTTGAGAGGCAGGTGACTGAAGTACCACCTGAACCCCCAGATTCCAGGTCCTGCTCTCCATGCAGCATCTCTGTCCTCAGAAGGAATGCTTGTCTCCTGAGTCACTGCTCCACTGAGGTACCTTGCAGATGACCTCACTGCTAATGTTTTGAGGCATCCAGTCTTTCCTCTTTTGTTCTTATCAGTCATTTATTCAAATAAATGGAGAACCTCTTAGTGAAGCTCTAGGCAATGTGGAGTTGTAAATGTTAATTCTTTACAGAGGCAACCCTGATATTTAGATCACACAAGAAAACTGCAGATTCTTCAGCAGCTGGGGCTCTGCACCTCATTTCTGAACACTCAGTTAAAGCAGCAGAGAAATGCTGGCTGCTGCTAGAGCTGAAAAAGTAATTCCTGCCCCTTCAGAAAGGAATTTTATGTTGTGTATGACAGGGTCTGGACGTGCTGCTGCCAGCTCAGCTGCAGAAGCCTCTGCCAGTGCTAGGGGCGCTTTGCTCACAGCGGGACAGTGAGAAGCTGTAACAAGCGAGGAACTGAAGGGCCACATCCAGGGGAAGTTAGTTATCCTGGCAGGGGAAAAACAAACAACAAAAACCAACCAGAAGAGTATTCGGACCAAAGCTGCCCCAGATCTACAGGCGCAGAACATGCCCGAGCTGCTTATCTCTGCCGCGCAGTTGGGAGCAACTGACTGCCCCAAGGCCTCGCAGAGCCTGCAGAGGCGTCAGCAGCGAGCCGAGCGCCTTTCGGCGCTGCTCTAACAACCTGCGATCGAACGCTGGCGTGTTGAGAGAGCTGTGAGGCTCCGAATCCCCTCTCCCCCGCCGCCGGTAAGCCGTTCCCTGTCCAGCCGCTTCCGCCACCGCTGCCCGCCCCATCCGGCTGGCGCGNGGGGCGGCGGTGGCTGTCCGCCCGCCTGCCTGCGGTGGGCCTGGCCCTCGCTCCGGCGCCGGGGCTGGCCGAGCTAGCTGGCGCCGCGTTCCGGGCCGCCGTCCTCGAGTCGTGGCGTTTTGCTCCCCAGCGTCGGGCGCTGCCCTGGGCTGTGCTCTGCCGGGGAGGCTCCCGGTCAGGGGCTTGGATTGTCCGTTTCGGGTTTTACCTTCACGCTGTTCGTACAGCTCTGTCGGAACAGGCCTGGGGACAGGGGCGAGGGAAAATGATCTTAGTTTTCTCAGCATCTTCCCACTTCGGTGCTATGCTCTGTCGTCCAGCACTGCTTTTCCCATCTTGTGCTGGGAGCTCCTTTCGAAAGCTGAAAAAAGAGCTGTCTGCTCCTTGTGCTGTAGGCAGTGAGGCAAAACACAGTCATTCCAGTGGAGAGCCTCGCTCTGTGGGTGCTCTTGGGATCAGCAGTTCAGAAGGTTTCCTTCCTGGGTGGTAGGCACCATATGGTGTTTAGAAAATTACCGGTCATCCTGTTCCTTGTGCATCACAACCTGCTTCCACCAAGCAGTCCTAATGAGTTCTCTGCTCCCCTTTCAGGTATGGCCTCACAGCTGCAGGTGTTCTCTCCTCCATCAGTATCCTCGAGTGCCTTCTGCAGTGCCAAGAAACTGAAAGTGGAGCCCTCTGTCTGGGATGTTTCAGGACAGAGCAGTAGTGACAAGTATTATACCCACAACAAAAACCTCCCAGCAGCTCAAGGGCAGGCAAGCTCCTCTCATCAGGTAGCCAATTTCAGCATCCCCACATACGATCAGAACCTCCTCCTCTCTGCTCCTTCAGTTGAGCATATTGTGGTTACGGCAGCCGACAGCACAGGCAGCAGTGCGACAGCATCCTTCCAGAACAGCCAAGCCCTGACCCACAGGAGCAACGTTTCTTTGCTGGAACCATACCAAAAATGTGGATTAAAAAGGAAAAGTGAGGAGGTCGACAGCAACGGTAGTGTGCAGATCATTGAGGAACATCCACCTCTCATGCTGCAAAACAGACCTGCGGTGGGTGCCGCGGCCACAACCACCACAGTAACCACTAAAAGTAGCAGCTCCAGTGGTGAAGGTGATTATCAGCTGGTCCAGCATGAGATCCTGTGCTCTATGACAAACAGCTATGAGGTCTTGGAATTCCTGGGCCGAGGAACGTTTGGGCAGGTGGCGAAATGCTGGAAGCGTAGCACGAAGGAGATTGTAGCCATCAAAATCCTGAAGAACCATCCTTCTTATGCTAGGCAGGGCCAGATAGAGGTGAGCATCCTCTCTCGCCTGAGCAGTGAGAATGCTGATGAGTATAACTTTGTTCGCTCCTACGAGTGCTTTCAGCACAAGAATCATACTTGCCTTGTATTCGAGATGCTGGAACAGAACCTCTATGATTTCTTAAAGCAAAACAAGTTCAGTCCATTGCCCCTCAAATACATCCGGCCAATTCTGCAGCAAGTGGCTACTGCCTTGATGAAGCTGAAGAGCTTGGGTCTGATTCATGCTGATTTGAAGCCAGAGAACATCATGCTGGTGGATCCTGCACGCCAGCCCTACAGGGTGAAGGTGATCGACTTCGGCTCAGCCAGCCACGTCTCCAAAGCAGTGTGCTCCACGTACCTGCAGTCACGCTACTACAGGTCAGTACTGGCTCTGCTTGCCTGGTGGGTGCAGGGCTTGGCTTCTGCAGGTACCAAACTCTTCTGCCATTAGCTCTAATCTCAGCTGAAGGGCAGGAGGAAATGATCAGCCTGTCCACTGTTCCACATGTTTGCTGGAGGTTTCTTCTGAGATTTATATGGAAATAGGGAGAACTTCTTTGCAAACATGACACAACACACAGTCCAGTACATTCCTTTTAGCCCAGAGTAGTGCAGTGAGTTAGTTTTTTTGTGACCATGGGTGAAGCAGCAAGCTGGGGAAGCAGTTTGCTACTAGTAATTAGTGCATTTTGCATTGTTTGCCATTATCTGAAATGAGTCCATGGTCATTTAGAAGGGAGAGAAGTCAAAAGGGTGCCAGTTTCTTTTTGTGCTGTTTCTTCTGGTTCCATCTTTGTCTGAACCCACTTCATGAGCACATGACTTCCTGTGCCAGCCATTGGTAGGTCACACTTGTGTGAGACCTGCAGCTCTTTTACAACAGGGATGAGCTAGACCTCTGCTTCCCTTAGCAAAATGTAGACATGACTTCTACCCTTCTCCTGTCTAAGAGTTAAAAATAGACTACGGACAGAAATTCTACAGTGCTAAAGCAAACTATACTTCTTTCAAGGATTCCTCCAGCTTGGTTCTGTTAACAGAACCAAGTAGTATAAGTACTTATAAGTAGTAGTAGTAGCTTTCAATAAATGGATGCAGAAAGAACTTGTGGCATCAGAGGGACATGAAAATGTCTGTGCTGTGTTGTCAGTGGAATGTGAGCTCATCTGACACAAAACTTAACTAGTATCTAGTCCTTCCAGCTGGGACGAGACAGAGGACTTGAGACACTCCGCCCCACCCTGTGTCTCTGCCCTGTTTGATGTCTTTCCTGTCCTCCTAGCTTCTGTTTAAAGCTCTGGCTTGTTGTAGGCTTGTTTTGTTCATTCCTCACACTCCTGTATCCTTGCCCCCTTTGTTTTTTTTACTCTAAGTACCACCTTTCTGTGCCATTTCTTTCACATGATACAGACTTTTCTTAATCAATTCCTCATGATCTTCACTCAGCATGTTGGCACCAATCTTCCCAATTCTGAACTCTTGGTTGTTGTTGTCTGCTGTCTCCCCGAGCTCTGTTGAAGTGCTCACTGTCCAAAATCAATCGCCCGTTTGGTGGTGGTTGTGTTGAAAGAGGTGACTGCTGATCAAGAATCTTGCTCTATCTGACCTGCAGCATGTGTGAGCAGAGCAGTCTGGGGAGGCACACAGTGCTTTCCAGTGTGTGGTATCACCAGCACCAGGTTTGGCTGAGGCAGAGGCAGCCAGGGGATGATAAGTATCTCAGAGGGGCTGCTGGGGAGGAAGCTGTCTGCTTCATCTTTGTGTGCAGCTCTGAGCTCCAAGCTGCTTCTGCCAGCCTGACGCTGCTGGGAGGACAATCACTTGAGATCAGATGGCATTGAAAGCTGTCTGTCTGACTGAAGTGAAGAATGCTGTCATGTGGAAGTCTGATATTTAATGATATATAATTAGTTTAATGGTGATGATTACTAAAATCCATAATCTAGGAATTTACGGAGATGATGGAGGACCAGCTTACTGCGGGAAAGCTGGATTGCTTTAACCATATTCACATTAAATTAGTGTTCAGAGGAGTTCCAAGTTGGAAGTTTTTTTCAGTGCTGTGTTTCATAAAACACCATAGACCAATTCTTCATTGAATGCTCTGTCAACTATTAAAAATAAACTTAGTGCTCTGTGTTCACCTGGGGTTTGGCACATACATAACCTGTCTCCTGTGGAGACATCTACACCAGCCACACTCAGGTACTCTAAGGTAAACTTTCTGATCTATATACCCTGAAGTAAAAACCTTCCTTCATTAATTATACTCAGTGCTGCTGGAGGTCATCTTGTCACTAAGCTGAAAGACTGAACAGTTTGGGCCATGAGAAGGTGGCACTGAGTGTTGAGGGAGCTTGTAGGGTGCAGCTGGGCTGCATGACCTACTTCTGTCCCAGTCAAGTTGGCCTGGGAAAGCAGCAGTGCATGCTGCCAGTCCTGACTCCCTGCCTGCTAATCCAGCTCCCAGTGGTGATCCTGTAATTCTCTGCATTGCTCACTGCAGTTGTAGAGCTTTGTATTGCCACCAGTCTTCACAAGGGGAGGGCTGGAGACCTGTGTATAAACACAGCCTGTTTTGAAGTGCTAAGTGTAAATCTGCAGTTTTTCCACTGCTGCTGTGAATCCTCTGTCTTCTGAGGGTGCATGAGTGTGTTTGCCAACTTTGGAAGTCAGAGGCTGGCAAGTGTGTGTGCAGAGAAAGAATGTTGTTGATCTCTGTTTCAGAGAGCTTAAGATCAAAACCCACATTAGTTTCTCACATCTCATGAAGCTGCTAATGAGAGTGATACAGGAGATGAGAGAGATTCTGATTGACCAGCATTTACCAGAATTCGGCAGGCTTGGGGGAAGGTCACTGATTTCATTTCAGGAGATAAAATGCATGGAGTTGAGCTTGCTGTCATTCAGGTATTGAGGTTTCAGAACACCTGAGTCTGTGCCACAGTGTAGTTAAAGAATAACAAACTGCCACATCCAGCCTTTGTTGCCACTCACCTCTTTCCCCTGGAACTGGTGGATATTTCTTGTGCGCTCCTGAAGGATTATTGTGCTTTGGTGTTCCACAAGCCACTTTTAGTTTAGTTTGTTTGCCAGTCCAAGCCAAGGAAACTTAGGCATGTAGTATTCCTTATGTGACAGGTTTGGCTCCTATCTCAGTTGGAAATTCTGCCTAGGTAGGAGAATCAAGAGGATCAGGACAGTTTGCTGATGATGGACTGCTGTCCTGTCAGCTGCTGCTGGGGTAGCCAGTGTCAGAATGTCTTAGCTGAAATAATCTATTAATGATCACTAAAGGTACATCACATCTCTGGTTTGGGAAGGCTCAGATGTAGCAGAAGAACCTTGCTTGAAAGCTGAAGAACAGAACAGGTATGAGCTCACTGCAGCACGTGGCTGGGCAGCTGGGATGAGTGCATTTGTTTTGGAGGCTGGCTAGTGGTACCTGTGTAGTCATCTAGAAGAGAAGCAGTGCCTGTGTCTCCCCAGCACAAAGGGTGATTAACTGGAGTCACTGCTTGCCATGTACAAACAGTTGGGAGGTAGGGAAGGTGAGTGTCAGATCTCTTGACACTTGCACATAATGCAAGCCTTGTCGAGTGCTGTGGAAAGAGGAGAGCTGCTTTCAGAGCCTTTGTTAACAGCAGAAATACCCACACTAACACCAGAAATGTCATACGAGCTCTGGGGGCAAGTCATGACCAGCAAAGAGCCTGGAGTTTCAGCCTGTTCTATCTCCCTTTGTGCTTGTGTTAGTTATGCCTGAGGAAGATCAGGGGCTTGATGCTTCCTGTACTTTCCAGAGTGAATTCCCACACCAAGTCATATGGGTTTCACAGCACTTGGGGTTTAGGCTGTATGTGACCAGAACAGCATCAGTTTGTTTCAGAAGTGTGTAGGTGAAGAGCTGTACTAAGACATCCCTTGCATTGTGAGTCAGTTTCAGACAGAGATCTTCCTGAAATTCCATCCTGTCGTAGTTTGAGGTTTATCATGCCCTGCTGTAAAGGCTAGGCCAGACAGGCAGATTTTGCATGAGGTGTGGTTCAGTGCACAGAAACCTGTAACACAACCTTGCAAATCTCAATCTCCAGCTGCCTCCTCTCCTTCCATTTTAAACTCAAAGCTCTCCAGAGAAACTGAGCAGCTCTGCAGAGAGCTGCTTCTCTCTGGCTCTGCAGGTGCTGTTCTTTTCCTTTTGCAGTGAAGCAAACCCACCCATGCCACTGTGTGACAAAGCTTGAGATCTTTGGGCCACTTCTCCTGCTTGAAAGTAAATCACTTAGTTTCTCATAGATTTACGTGTGCTTCGAGGAGAGAAGGAAAGGTGTTACCCAGAGTGATTTACAGGGAAGAACTGCATGCTTTCAGAGTCAGAGATTTAACCTTTTGTTTTTTTCTCTCCCAACAGAGCTCCTGAAATCATCTTGGGTTTACCATTCTGTGAAGCTATTGACATGTGGTCCCTGGGCTGTGTGATAGCTGAGCTGTTCCTAGGCTGGCCTCTGTATCCAGGAGCATCTGAGTACGATCAGGTGAGAGTGTGTGCTGGATGTTGGATGTTCAGGTGAAGCCACACTGATCTGTGTCCAGGCCCCCTGAAGCCAGTGTGTCCCACAGCACAAATGGCTCTTGTCTGTCATCCTAAGCCCATTTTCTGTCATATCCCCATTCCCTGCCTGTCTCTGTTGTTGTGCAGGAGAGCACAGAGTTGTGGGTGTTTTACCTTGAGTCGAATGTAGTTATCCAACATACAGTTAACCCCCTGGCTGCCAAAGGCAAAAGCTGTTGAAATGCCTTCCTGCCCAAACAGCAGTGGGGTGTGTGTCCTGCCTCGGAACGCCCTCTGTAATTTCACCATCAGGGAAGTTTTTCCAAGTGGAGACAGAGCAGCCTATCATTCCTGCCCTCTTAATACCTACAGCAGCCCTCCTGTTGAGTGCAATGAGCCCCAAGCTGTCTCTGAAATACAAGGGCTAGAGCCTGAAAAGGCATCTTGAACTAATTAGTTCTTTCCGTGGATGCTTAGCATTGCTACCTGGGCTACTCAGTTGCCTGTTAAAGGACAAAAAGTCTATATATGAGAAGGTTTTTGAGGATAGCTTTTCCACTACACTTTTTAAGGTGATATCTTGTTACAGTGCTTGGTACAGTTTTCCTTAGGTGATAAAATACATGAAAACTTACTAAGTTTGAAAACTTACTTGTGTTCTCTCTTCCCAGCACTGTAGATTTCCAAAACACATTGGTACCTTAATGAGCAGAATGAGCTAGAAAATAACTGAGGGACAGCATGGTGGTTTCCTTGCACTAGAATGAGGGACAGCATGGTGGTTTCCTTGCACTGAGTTTTGTGTAATTCTGAGAACCTTATCTGACCATGTGGGTGGGGAGGAGGTGCCTTTTCCATTGCATAACAGGCAGGATTTTGCAGCCCTTTGTGAGGCAGAATGAGGTGTGACTTCATGTGGTTGATTTTGATAGCTGAATTGCCCATGAAAACCAGGGATGACTTGCTTTTGTGCTTTGTGAGGCTCTGCAGCAGCAAGTGAAAGTTCAGACAGGACTTGTGAGAGGACCTCCCCAGGAATGAGTTCATGGGTTGGGATGGGGTTTGCAGTTATTTCTCAAACACCCTTTGACTGTAAAGCAAGAGTTCTGTCTCTTGGAACAGCAGAACTATTAGCTGAACTGTTGTGTAGATAAATACCCACTTGCAGACACCAGATCCAGGCTGGCTGCCTCAACATGAGTCTCAACTTGTGTACCTAGAGAACAGGATAATTTCTGTGGTATTTTTATGTCAAAATGTGTGCTCCTTACATTGCTGATATTAAAGAGTAGTGATGTTACTTTATCCTTGTCTCAGAAGCTCATAGTCTGCTCACATGTACTTGGGCAACAAATATTTCCATATGACAAGAAAGATGTATTTAAACCCTGAAATTTCTGCAGGTAATATGATTTAAAAAGTTAAATGTCGTTCTAAAAACTTGAGCTAGTCCCTTCAATTGTGCAGTTTCAGTCCTCTGGGCATTCTTTATTTACAGGTTATTTTTATTCACTGAAGAAGCCTCACTGATTACACCATTAGCTCTGAGTTTGGAGTCCTTATGCTTTGCCTTTTCTCTCCTAGATTCGTTACATTTCCCAAACTCAAGGCCTTCCAGCAGAGTATCTTCTCAGTGCAGGAACGAAAACAAGCAGGTTTTTTAACAGAGACCCAAGTCTGGGATACCCTCTGTGGAGGCTGAAGGTTTGTCTGTCTCTGTAATTCCTCCTTCTGATTTGTACATGAGGTCTTGGTGTTTGTTTACATTTAGTGCTAGGGTGCTGTGAAAACACTGAGTGAAGTCTGGCTTTGAAATGCCACTCAGATACAGCTGATTTGTGTATTTCCTCTCAGAGCTGTACAGGCCTCCTGGTACTCAACAACAGCTGTGCCTGGTAGTACTAGCAAGGAGTGGGTGTTACAGTCATGGAGATAATGGTTACTTATTATGGCCTGCTCAGTTTGGTGAAGTGTGTCATCTTGTTGTCTTCTCCTGACAACACAGAGAGAGTAGAACAGGGAGGGTTTCATGGTGATCTTTGCTAGTTTAATAGAATTCTCTGTATGTAGTGGCAGAGGCCAGGAAAGAATTGGGTGTACACTTGATTTGCCTTTCAGCTGAGCAGCACAAGGAAGGGCATTTTGCCTTTCTTCTTCTTTGTAAAATATGAATTTAAAATATTTATAGCCTTCTCTCTTCCTGAATCAGAAGTCCTCAGTTCTTCTAGGTAATGTACTACCTAACAAAGCCTTAGACTGAAGTCATCATCTTGTTAATTCAGCTTTGCCATGATTGATCTTTCCAGCTGAGGAAAGGAGAACTCCTGGCTGTTCTGCTCTGGCCTGCTGGCATGGCATTTGTCTTAAAGCAGGCAAAAGACTGCTTGGCTTGGCTCTTTTCTTGCTGCCTTTCTTTTATCAATATACAATATCTCAGTTGCTATTAACCAATACTTTCTTTTATAGACACCAGAAGAGCATGAGTTGGAAACAGGAATAAAATCAAAGGAAGCTCGGAAATACATATTCAACTGTTTGGATGACATGGCACAGGTGTGTGGAGACCTGGGACACACAGATACCCATCTTCCTAATTACATACCTTACTGGCTCTGCTCTGCTGGAGCTCTCCTCTGCCATGTGCTGTTGAGCACACTGCTGTAGGCTTGCTGTAGCAGCAGTTTCCATCAGAAATCACTGGATTAAAGACTATCAAAGTGTTAATTATGAAGGCATTAGAAATTTCTTGGTTTTTTCTCAGGGCTTGGTCTGGTAGATGCAACAACTGTGCCTGGCCTGTTGTCATTAGGAGTAGTCAAGCTGTAGGGAAGCTAAACCCCTCCAGATGTGTTTCCCAGAGTCCTCTTACTGGACTTCAGAAATGTTGTCAGGAACTACAGATTGTTCTGGTTTTTCATTCTGTTTTCAGAGGTAAAATGAAGGACTATCTGAGTGGTTTTAATCTCATGAAGCCTTGAATCTCAAATGCATTAGTCTCAGTTTTCTTTTGCTTTTGTAGCTGTTCCCATTGCTTTACATGTGTGTAGGACATGTAGAATTTTGCCATTCTGATTTCCTAGCCCCTTGTAGTCCCCCACAAAAAATGAGGGCACAGTGGCAGGCAGTGGAGGGTGAAGCCTCCTCTGTTGAACAGACCAGCTTCATGTTGAGGTGGGAATTGTTTGTGTGAGTTTGACTTGCTTTCATAGAGTGAGCAAGGGGAAGGTTGTGTGTTAGTGCTGTAGTACTGGCAGTTCTTCTGGCTGAGAGACACAAGTGCCTAACAAGTATTGCTGTGTGGTGTGAGGTTGCTGAACTGTTAGGTAGCCATTGATCTGATGTTTGTGTGAACCCTCTCTTTCTTTTCCAGGTGAATATGTCCACAGACTTAGAAGGGACTGACATGTTGGCAGAGAAGGCTGACCGAAGGGAGTACATTGATTTGTTGAAGAAGATGTTGACAATTGATGCAGATAAGAGAATTACTCCACTGAAGACTTTGAACCATCCATTTGTTACAATGACACATCTGCTGGATTTCCCACACAGTAATCAGTAGGCTTCCTTAAGCTTCTTGTTTTGTTTCAGGAGGGCTGACTGGAAACACAGAACAGCACTTTGCTGCTTTCTGTCAGTGCTGTTTTCTGCAGGTTTTGGCTGATCTGAAAATAGCAATGGCATGTACAAGGAATGAAAGGTTCACCAGCTTCCTTCTCACATTTTAGGACATTCTTTGTTGGTTAAAAAAAAGAGGCAGCAAACCCTAAAAACAAGTGCCTCAAGTGGGAGAGCTGTCATGTCTCTTGTGCTGCTGTTACACATCTGAGATTTCCCTTCTGTTGCTGTTTCAGTGTGAAGTCTTGCTTCCAGAACATGGAGATCTGCAAGCGAAGAGTTAACATGTATGACACAGTGAACCAGATCAAGAGCCCCTTCACCACTCATGTTGCTCCTAATACCAGCACAAACCTGACCATGAGCTTTAACAACCAGCTCAATACTGTGCACAATCAGGTACATCTCTTAGCTGTTCTATACTAACTGAAGAAGGGGAGTATCTAATTCTGTGCCTTCAGGCCAAATCCTGTGCTGCAGAGTACTTGATTTTAAATTACTCTACAGAATCTGTAGTCTTCTTGAAATGGAGTTTTCCCAAGCTCAGGCCAAGGCAGTCTCTTTATTTCTCCTGATCACATTCATGGTGTTTTTTTCCTGTGTTGTACCTTTTACCTGAAACCTTTCCCTAATGCTTGCTTCATAGTGTATCACTGATGGCTCCTGTTGTTTGTTTATAACAAGTACAAGTGAGAAATCTGATGGGTTTGGTTTGTTTTTCCTAGGCCAGTGTCTTGGCTTCCAATTCCACTGCTGCTACTCTTTCCCTGGCCAACTCGGATGTCTCCCTGCTGAACTATCAGTCTGCTCTGTATCCATCCTCTGCAGCACCAGTTGCAGGAGTGACACAACAGAGTGTTTCCTTGCAACCTGGAACCACACAGATCTGCACCCAGACTGACCCATTCCAGCAAACCTTCATTGTTTGTCCCCCAGCTTTCCAAAGTGAGTGGAAAAACCCTTGGTAGGATACTGGGGATTCAATGAGGTAGAAATGGGAAGTGGTAATTTGTGTTAGAGGAAGTAGAGAAGACTATTCTGGGCTCTTACATCAGATGGAAGTGCAGAACCAGATCAGACATGTGCAGACAGCTTGGTTCTCTTCCAGGTCATGCTGAACAGGTGACAGTATCTCACCTGCCTAGGTTGCAGTCTTCATCTCATTGCCCAACCAGTTTTTCCCCCTAGACTGAACACAACAGCATTCCATGGCAAGCAGTGAGCAGAGGAGCCATAAGAAAGTGTTGTGCTGTGTTTTGTATGTCAGGAATAAGTATCTGGTTCAGAAGCACTAGTGCAGCTCTGTGGTTTGCTGTCAAGAAATTGTGGCAGATGGCAAATAAGTGAGGTTAGCAGAAGCTCAGCTCTGTTAATCATGGAAGTTCTCTCTGCTTGTGTCTGGGCTGTGTTAGTAGGGAGGATTACATACCAAATGGAAACTGACAGCAGAAGGTTTGAGCTTTGACCCTAGTCTCAAGCAACATAAAATTAGCTGTCTGTGTTTCCTGTGTTTCTGAAAGCAAGTTTGTGATGTGGTCTTGTCCTCCACAGCTGGACTACAGGCAACTACAAAGCATTCTGGGTTCCCAGTAAGGATGGAGAATGCTGTCCCAATTGTTCCACAAGCACCTGCAGCACAGCCACTGCAAATCCAGTCTGGAGTGCTCACACAGGTAAAAGAAATGAAATCTAGAAATACCCCCACAGAGTTCACTGCAATTCCTGCCACAGTCCTGCAGAACCTGGCCCAGAGCCCCCAGGTGCTGGGCTGAGGGCAGGGGGTTCTCAGAGCACTCTGGAAGGCTAAATGCAGATCACTTCTGAGACAGTGATTTCTGGCTTTGTTTTGTTTTTCTGGACTATATGAAGTCTTAAGATATTTTATGTCATATGCCTCCCTGGTTTTACGAGCTTGATTTAATAATGGGAATAAAAAGGTAGTGTTCAGTTGCTGCAAACAGGCTGCATTTCTTCAGGGGTGCACACTTGCAGGTCATGCTGCCTGTGCTTGCCTACTCTTAACAATGTGGCAGCAGTTTTTAGAAGAAATCCTTTCTGTGGGAAGCAAGATCCCAGTGGCAACACAGATTGCTTATGTTAAAATTCCATCTTTAAATCAGTGGAATTATTCCCGAGTCCTTCTCAGCTAGGTACATTGTTAGTGTGAATTGATGTGTGCCAATGGCATACCTACTTTTGCTGTTTGCAGTTTAAACAACAGCAAAATTCACAAACAGTTCTAAAAAATGTTTTTTTTAAACATTACTAACTTTTTGTAGATTGAAAAAAGTCCCAAAGCAATGCTTCTCTGTGTAGCATCTGCCCAGTGATTCACAGGTTTTGCTCACTGAAAAACTGTAGTTGCCTTTCTAATTAAGTGTACTTTTATTTATTGACATAGCTGTGGTTCCTGCTGGCATGAGCACAGGCTGTCTGAGTGCTGCTCTGCAGGCAGGCTGCTGTACTTACTGACCTGCTTCTGGAGGAGTCACCTTTAGATTGCTCACTCCAAATGATGTTGGTGGCATCCTGTGACCTCTGTTTTGATTAGCATGATCATCCAAACAGCAGAATACACTTGAAAGACACCCACCTGGGCCCATCCCTGCTTCTCCTGAGAGTACAGCCTGTACACTAAGAGTATAGCTTTAATTAGACATCTGATGGACTAATGTGTGTCTGGGTAGTTCCATCACCAGTAACTCTGCTCTTTCATGGTACAGAAGACCTGTTGTGCCTCAGTTACATCCCTTAGTTTATCCTTCTCCAAGAGTGCTGTAGGTGAGTTTGGAGGTGTGATGGTAAATGCTGTACCCTGCCAGGGCTGCAGCTGTGTCACAGTTAATGCAGCTCATAGAACCCAGAAAAGCAGAAATAGCTGAACACTATCTCATCTTTACTTTTTAACTATATCACCAGAGAGAACCTGTTCCCAAATTCCCTGTTGCTTGTGTTCCCCTCAGGGACACTCTAAGTGCTTAGAGGAACATGCCCAGAGGTTCTGAGTGTTGGTTTCACTGCATCCCTTACAGTTCTGGAGTCTGCTCAAGCACCATAGAATGCCAGTGAGGTGCAAGCTTCTCTGGCCCTATTGCTGAACCCACTTGTCCTGCCTCAGTACGTGTGTTTCACTCACTGCCTGATCTACATTTCAGGGAAGCTGTACACCACTAATGGTAGCAACTCTTCATCCTCAAGTAGCCACCATCACGCCGCAGTATGCGGTCCCCTTTACCCTGAACTGCGCAGCCGGCCGGCCAGCGCTAGTAGAACAGACGGCTGCAGTACTGGTAATTGCCTCCCTTGATTGTGTTCACTAACGAGTTTTGTTTTAACTTAGACTTGCAGAGGGCATGGAAGCATGTGCCATCTTGTGGCTGTGTTCTTGCTACATCTTAATGTCTTGTTGTTTTCCTCCCCAACATTGCTGAAGCACTGTCTGACTCTGATGTTTAGTGTGGCTCTGTAAAGAATCCAGATCCATTGACTGTTACTTTTTGCTAGCCTAGTGTCACAAAGCTCTTCTAAGCTACACTGTGGAAGAGTTAGAGTTGTTCTTGTTCTTTGCTTACTATCCTACCTTTGCCTTTTGATTGTTGACTACAAAGGGATCAGTCTTTAGCTTGACTCTGCTACAGGTACCTGGATGGCCAGAATTTGAACTGCTTGCCAAGTTAGCTACATACTTTGTTCTCAACACATGTAAAGCTGCTTTGCATATGGAAATGTTGAGCACAGGCTAAAACCTCTGATGACACTATTTTTTTTAATGCATTGCTTTAGCAGTTGATTTCTCTCAACCTTTGTTCAACACTGACAATAATTTTCTGGCCTTCTGTTATTTATAGCAAATCACAGGTAGCTTGCTTCATCCAGATAAAGATATCATTCTCCACAGATACTTTCAATTCATATATGTTTCCTGGTTGAAATTAAAGGTGAGCTCTAGTATCCAAAATGTCAGGAGCTAGCTTTTTGGCTATTTGGAACAATTTTTAAACAGGATGGGGGAAGGAAAGACAGACACCTCTAAGCAGCATGTTCCCAAATTACCCTCTCCTGTATTCATTTGGTACCTGCACCAGAACTTTGCAAGTGCCACAAAGAAGTCATTGTAAAACTCCAGAATCAGATCAGTGAAGCTTATGAAAACATTGCAGTGCACTGAAGTGCACATGTCTTTCAAAGCACATTCCATTATGTGAACCATGTTGTTTCTTGTGGCTTTAAAGTGGTAGTTTGTCATTTTCTTCCACGAGGGAGACCTCTGCTGAAGTCATACCTGTACTGAAATGAAAACTCACTTCTCTGAGTTCTTCTGAACCAAGGTGACTGCTCCCTGTTTCTGGGGGTGGGAAGGCAGGAGAGTGAGGTTCTCCTGCGTCACAGCTCTGAGCTAAAGAGACTCAAGGATGGATCTCCATTCCCCCTCTTGACTTTTGATTGCCGAAAGGCTGCACTCTAGACTGAAAACGGCATGGGGTGACTGTAGCAGAGCTTGGGACACAAGTGAGTTGGTAGTGATGTTTTCAGAAGTGTATTTGGCCTTTTGATTCAGCAGGCAAATTCTCTTCTCCTCTGTGTGTGCAGTGGGCTTGGCATTCAGCTCCCCTGTACAGCAGTGGAGATCAGAGCCAGCTCTCTCCAGACTGTGAGCCTGGATTCTGAGTTTCTCTGGAGGACTTACAGTTCTGTTTGGATTCTGGGAGCCTTTGGCGTGAATTTGCTCACCTTTAGTGCTTCCAACACTTCTCCCTTGCTGCTTCCCCTCAGTTTGCATTAGCCATTTGCTAAGCTTTGCATATTTTTGTCCTTCCTCTGTCAAAGCAGTGCGTCGCTTGGAAGGCCCGATCTCTGCCATTGGGAATTGTATCTTGCTGTATTAAACTCTCTGCTTTGTCTTGTGCAGGTGTTGGCTTTTGGAAAGAGGCATGGTGTGACTCTTAACATATTTCTCTTTTTTTTTTTAATGTTATTATTATTCTGCTTATGTTGGCAGAGGTTTTAGCAGCTCTCTGCTTTGAAGGCTTCTTGTTTGGAACCAGTATTTGTGATGAGTGGATCTGTTGCTTGCAGAAATACTTCATTGAAAACAGCAGGTGTTGATGTTTTTGCAGTTTAAACTGCAAGAAAAAGAGCCATATATTTCCAAAACCATACCAATATTGTACTGCCACATTTATTTTAGGTTTCTTTTTCCCCCAGAAAAAACCCAGCATTTTGTCAATTTGGACAGGAACATTAATCATATTAATGAATTGAAAACACCTTCACCTATCTCCCTTGTAACTAAATGGTTCTCCCAGTGCAGATTTTTAAAAATACTTTAGTGGAGGTGGAGTGAATTTCCACAGCAATAACACTGTCTGAGCTCTCTCAGTGTGAGCTCTGTAGGGCAGAAAAATCAGAAAGACCAAATTGTTCATGTTTTGGAGCCCTTGAGCAGAGCAGTGTGTGTGAAGTTAGGTACAGAAGCAGCCCTGAGCCCTCACGCTGTGTCTGGCAGTACAATATCTGGCTGCTTTCTGCACTACAGTGCTAACACTCTTCTCCCCAGGTGACATCTGTGATATCAAAGGTTAGCAAAGTGTCGGAGGAGCTTGTTCCTCTGGTTTTGTTGCTCTCTTGCTGTACCTTTAGAGAAGGTGCAAGGATGTGCTGTTATCTCTGCAAGCTAACAATCCACCCAAGTGCATTGATTGCTTGGAACAAGTCTCTCTGCCTGCAGGAGCTGACATCTAGTGAAACTCTGTGTCTGTTTGTTGTTTTGCAGCAGGCCTGGCCGGGGGGAACCCAGCAGATCCTGCTCCCTTCCACCTGGCAGCAGCTCCCGGGGGTTGCTTTGCACAACTCCGTTCAGCCGGCAGCCGTCATCCCGGAGACGATCAGCAGCAGCCAGCAGCTAGCTGACTGGAGGTAGGGAGTGCACAGGACCTAGATCTGAGTGGGAATACTGCCGTGGCAGCACTTCTCCCTTCCCTCCAGAATCACACAGGGGCTTGGTGCAGCTTGTGCTTCCTGCAGTGTAGTGATGGGAGTTGGGTCTGTCTTGTTTCCTGCTCCAGGAATGCCCATTCCCATGGGAATCAGTACAGCACTCTCATGCAGCAGCCGTCACTGCTGACCAACCACGTGACGCTAGCGACAGCACAGCCTCTGAACGTTGGAGTTGCTCATGTGGTGAGGCAGCAGCAAAGCAGCAATGTTCCAGCAAAGAAGAACAAGCAGCCAGCACCCAGTGCACCGAAGTAAGGCTTCCTTCCCCCAGTCCTCTGTTCTGTTTGCCTGTGTGGTGTGAAAAAGCTGGCCTTCTGGTCACAGAGGCTACGGTCTCCCTTCTGGGATGCGTTCTGTGGCACTCTGTTCTATCAGTGTCTGCACTCAGGTTCTCTTTCTCTGTTTCAAGATGGTCCTTCTTGTGTGCATGCTCCAGCCTGCTAGAGCCTGGCTGTTGTTACTGGTGCTGGTTTGTCCCAGGCTGCTGACATGCAGCTGAATCCTGCTTTGGTTTTCCTGCAGACCCAGCTCGACTCTAGAGGCAGTGCCCTCCCAGGTTTACTCGCTCATTGGGAGCAGTCCTCTGCGCTCCACCTCCTCCTCTTCCAACGTGCTCGTCCCAGTGCAGGAACAGCACCAGCCCATCGTGATCCCAGACACTCCGAGCCCTCCCGTCAGCGTCATCACCATCCGGAGTGACACTGATGAGGAAGAGGACAGCAAATACAAACCTGCCAGGTAAGAAGTTCATTTGGGCAGCCAGTGCTGATTTGTCCTGAGCTCAGCCCAAGCAGCAAGGAGAGTGGAGAACTTGATGTGCAGAGCCCTGGCTAGGCTAAGAAGCATAGCCTAAGACAGATGATTCCGCATCATGTCTGCTGTGCTGTTCCTGTCTCTAGTTAATCAGACAAGCAGGGAGGGTATGAGACCCCAGAGGGAGATCTCCTGTGGGGAAAGGTAGAATGTTTCCCATTTGTTGTTGTGTTTTTTCCCCTGTAGTTTGGGTATGAAGCAGAGATCCAATGTCATCAGCTACGTCACTGTTAACGACTCCCCTGACTCAGACTCCTCCCTGAGCAGCCCCTATGCCACAGAGCCACTGTCCTCTCTCAGGAGCACAGGAGGTGCCCTGGAGCTGCCGAGCAGAGCAGCAGCTGACAGCTCCAGCTCTCGGACCATCATCGTGCCACCGCTGAAAACACAGCTCAATGACTGCGTTGTAGCTACCCAGTCATCAGGTAGGTCTGCTCTCCCAGCTTGCTGTGCTCAGTAGCTTTTGCCAAGGCCCAGGTGTTGTCCTATCCCTGACAGCCTTGTCCTCCTAGTTGTGGACTATCTGCACCGGGTCGTCAGCAGCTATAGGTTTCACAGCTGCTGTTGTGAGAACACAAGCCTTGCTCTGTTTTCAGTTTCATTGATAGATTGACCTTTCATATGTGTTTGGCTGCACTTAGAAATCTGTAAAATTCCTGGTGATTTTTACAGTCAGACTTTAAATTGTAACTAAAGAAGAGGCTCTGTTATGGAAACAGTCTCTGTGTGTTCTTTGGTTACCTGAGCTGCTTATCACAGTAATAAGGAAAGATAAGTGATAAGGGAAGAATGGACTAAGCTTCTGAAACCTTTCAGGCATCCTGAGCAGCACGAGTAAGACCAAGCCAGTGGCGTCTGTGAGCGGGCAGTCGTCAGGATGCTGTATCACACCCACTGGCTACCGCTCCCACCGCGCGGCAGCAAACGGTGTGCAGCCTCTCAACCTCAGCCAGGTAAGCACTGCTCAGCCCCTGACCCTGGGACAGGGTGCTTTAGAAAAACAACGTGATTGCAAGAGGATTAACAGCTGCTGCCTCATTCATTCTTTGAAACAGATCTGTCCTGTGGCTTTGCAGGGTAGGGTAAACCCTGTAGGGAGTGCAGTTGAGGTTTTCAAGGCAAAGAATTTATTCGTTCCTGTAGCAGAGAGCAGGAGAAGGAGGCATAGCTTTGTCCACATTCTTTCTTTGTGCTCCTTTTCGCTCAGGTGGGAAAGCAGCACCAGAATCCAGGTGTTGAATTAGAGCAGTTAGAGAACAGTATGAGGAGATTCTTTTGTTCTTTACCTTTCTTCTCTAGATCTCACAAAGGCCTGACCAGGACATTAAGGGTGGCCCTTGTCTGTCAAACTAACAATTAGTGCCTGACTTCCCTTGAAACTTCAAGAGATGAGTTTCACTTCAGTCTCTGTCACTGCTCTTGATCTCTGAGTCAAGCTGCAGTCGCCTTGCACAAGACAGGAAGTGTTACAGCTGCCCTTCACAGGATAGCCACTAACGGTATTTACTCCTTCTCCCTGCAGAACCAGCAGACGACAGTGCTGGCCTCACAGGAGAGGAGTGGGAATGCTGTCCCCCGCAGGCAGCAAGCCTATGTGGCTCCCCTCACCTCAACTCTTTCTCAGGCTCCCTACACCTTCCAGCACAGCAGCCCGGTGCACCCGCAGCTGGCAGCGACAGCGAGCGCGCACCTGCCCAGCCAGCCCCACCTGTACACCTACGCGCCCAGCAGCGCTGCCACGCTGGGCTCCAGCACCTCCATCGCCCACCTCTTCTCCCCTCAGGGCTCCTCACGCCACACCACCTACGCTGCCCACCCCAGCACCCTCGTCCACCAGGTCCCTGTCAGCGTTGGGCCCAACCTGCTGACTTCTGCCAACGTTCCTCCTGCCCAGTACCAACACCAGTTTGCTCCCCAGTCCTATATTGGTGCTTCCAGAGGGTCTGCTATTTACACTGGATATCCGCTGAGCCCGACAAAGATCAACCAGTACTCCTACTTGTAGTTCCCAGGAAAGCACTCTCCTGCAATAGGCCTGAGAGACTGGAGGAGGACTTCAGGTGAACTTTTACTTGGTAATGCCTGCCTGGGTTGTGTTTCTCCCTGCTCTGGTTGTATGTTGTTCAGAAATGTCTGCAGTGAGTTCAGTCACTAGCTGAGCAGCATGCTTTGGTACCAGTATGAGGGTGGGTCACTAATTGAGTTTTTAAGATTTTACTTACTTTTTATAGATGCTTTTAAAAAGTTCATGGTCACATTTATTTAAAATCATTTTGTTGTGCTAATCAAAGGGGGAAAGAAAATCAGTGTCTTGGAAGACAGATCTTGGTGACATTTTTAACTTGTATAACTTAGACTAGCAGATTCTATTTTAGCAGCTTGCACAAATCCCTGTTTGCCACTAAAATGTACTGCACGTTATCTCCTTCTGTTGCTGGGGCAGTTCAAAATCAAGTTTAGTATTTTAACATTTGTTTTCTCTTTCACTTTGTCTAACCAACTGCTGGTTCTGCAAAAGCCATTACATCTCCCTACACGTTACTGTCAATATTCTTGGTTTCCATCTCTGCTTTGTCCAAGGACTGTAGTGGCAGCTGCCTCTTACTGGCAACATTATCTGTTCAGGAGTCTGTGTAAACCCTGAAATCTGTTCTCTTTTCCTGAAGACACCATGTCACCATAGTGCAGCTGAATTGTTACTGCTTTCATTGCACAATTCTTGTAAGTTTTTCAAACTGTTCCAGGTCTCACTGTGTGACATTGCTCAGCAGCTTGGTCAGGATGCTGTAGTCCTCACTTAAGAAGGAATAGTGCAGCGCTGCTCTAAAGCTCTCTTTAGATGCTGGCCCTATACTGGAGCTGGATTCCTTTTCAGAAGCACAGGGCTTTTCTTCTGTTTGTCCTAACATTTTTCCTCATGGTTCATTTAGGAGGGAGTTGCATTTGGAATCCAATGAAACATCACTCTCTGGATGTGTACAGCTTTTTATACTCCTGTCAGCGTATCCTCCTGGATATGTCAGCAGCTACTTCAAAGCGCTCTTAATAAGACTTGTGTACAGTACATGCATGTAGGAATCACCAAAAACACACAAACACACAAAAAAGAGAAAAAAAGAGAAAGAAAAGGAAAAAAGGAAAAAAAAATCCAGATTTTAAAGTTTATTACTGAATTTAAAACTATTTTAGAAGTTTTGTATTGGTGGTGTTTTAATATTTTACATAAAATGAAATATGTACATATTGATTAGAAAAATATAACAAGCAAAACTTCCTGCTAACCCCAAACGTTCTGTCTTTGTAATCAAGATGTGTAGTGATTATACTTGAACTCTGTACTTAGTGTTTGTCTAATTCTTAAACGTTCCTGGGGATGGAGTTGGTGTATCCTTTGTATTTAAACCAAAATGAGTCGATTTGTGTTGGAATGTATGTGATGCAATGCAATGGTTAGAGCTCATCACTGTAGCACTGGGAGGAGTAGAGCTTCGCCAGAGGAGAGGATACCTTCTGATTTGTTTTGCACAGGTATGTGTGATGAAGAGTTGTTTGGTGTGTCCCCTTATTGTAGTGCCTTAAATGATGACGTAGTGTGACTAGAGTTTACAGTGAGCTTGCCTTATGAGGGACCAGCAAGCCCCCGTCGATCGAAGCAATCCACTGAGCTTACCCCAGCAGGACAGCAGTCTGTTGCATAGGTGCATTCTTCTCAGTTCTAATGCTATCATGAAAAGCTGCATTTCTGTTCAGAGTGAAGCAATGTTTCCTTACAGCTTTCCCTTGAAATGGCTCATGTACTGTTAGGTGTCTGTCAGTGCATTTCAGATAAGGTAGTGCTGGGAATGCATTGGAATGTTTAGTCTAATACTGCAGAAGTGATGAAACGTGTGCGATCACTCTTCATTAGGTTAGTGTGGCGTTGCCTTCCCCCACCTTAAGAGCAGACGTTTCTTGTAAGATATTGCTAGCTTGGTGATAGAATATTTATACCAAAGAGAGCCTGCTGTCAAGCACATAATACCAGTAAAGAGTTCTGTAATGCTACTGCTAATGTGGAGTTGTTGGGAAGGTCTGCAGCTGCAGCCCTAGATAGCGTTCAGAGGCAATGCTCCTGCTGAATGATAGTGCAGTTCTTTACTACGCTTGGTTTCCTTGGGTCCCTCTGCTAGGAATCATTTCTTTAGTACACAGATGAAGTATCTTGTCCAGACAGGCAACAGAGTGGCTCGTGCGGTCACGGTCCTGCAGCAATAAGAGGTTTGGGCAACTCTGAATCCCAGTTCCTGTTCCGTCCCCGAGGGGAGGAGATCAGTTCCCTGAGCAGTGTGTGACAGCAAGGGTGAAAGCCACTTCTGAAATTCCACATTACTGACAGAAGGAAGTCTGGGCTGACCTGAAGTTGGTGAACTGCTAAAGGTTTGGCATCTCTTTGGCTAGAGGGAGGGAAGGCTCTGGAGCTGGACGGTAGCATTAGTGAGGTTGTTGTTCAGTGTTTTCAGTCGGAGCGTGTCTGTAGGTGTGTGGTGACCAGCTGGTCGTGCTGTGCCACACCTGGTGTCAGCGGTGATGTTCGTTGCTGTAGGCACTTTCTTTTCTCCATCTAACATTGCTGTGTTCAGTACTTGCCTTGAGATGCCTCTTGGGCACAGAGTTGTGCCTTTCCACTGAAAGGCAAAGCAATCTCTGGTTCCTGTGTTGCAGGAAAAGATTAATCCTGGGTTCACAAATAGGAAAGTGTTCCCATGAACAGGAAAGAAAGTTCTAGCAAAATCTGCTAATAGTTTTGAGAATAACTTGCCCATTTCCCCCCAGAAAAGCAGACTGAAATGACTGTCTGTCTTTAGAGTCCCTGTGACAGAATCATTCCTGATTAAATATATTCATCATCTCTTCCACTGCTTAGGTTTCCAAAAGCCTTGGAACAAGGTGGATGAAATGGAAATAACACATGTAGAATGAAACCCACTCCCCTTACAATAAGCTGTCCATGACCCTGGAGTCCTCCTGTGATGCTCAGCATAGACTGAGCAAACAAAACCCACCCCAGCAGGGCCTGAGGTCCATCCTGGCACTGGCCTCACCGGCGTGGCAGGTCCCAGTCCAGCCCCAGTGTGTGTTGCCCAATGCTCTAAGGAGATACATCCCTTCTTCCCTTGTGTGTCCAGCCTTCGGATCAGCTTCCAGGATTGAGTTTCCTCACTGTCAGAGCCACTACACCTGTTTGTAGAGATGTGCTGTCTCTGGATAGAAATCGGAGTCCTTTAGTTGTATTGAAGCTGCTTTGGGATTCCCCTCTTGACTGTTGGTAACTGAGGTGCCACCTAGACCTCAGAGTGTGTGACATCAGCTGTTGTGTTCCCTGAGCTGCACTCGGCAGCCCTGCAGAGGCAACTCCTGAGGCTTCCCTGCTTAACACCTAATGGATGGGATGCAGTAATTTACCTCTGACTCAGCAATTTCTTTTAGTCCATGAAACTAAATTGCTTCTAATGACAGGATTGGCACAGCCCTGCTTTCTCTTTTGTTTGAGCCTCTGGATGGTGCCGCATGTCCACATGGGTGTTTGTTGCTAAACTTTATATAATGTGTGATTCCAGATTCAGCTTGAACTATATCTATCTCACTACATGTAGCAGTACATTATATGTAATGTTAGTATTTCTGCTTGAATTCTTGATATTGCAGTGGAATTCCTACTTTATTAAATGTATTTGATATGCTAGTTACTGTGTAAAACCTAACTTTCTTTTCTGGTTGTGCTCTTCCTTTTTACAGGCCGCTAGAGACAGGTAGTTTCTGACAATTACTGATCTATGTTTGTATTGCTGATGTACTTAGGGGGTATGTACAAATCATTTTAACAAAAGAAATAGTTATTTAAAAATTTAATACTAACTATATGGGAGAAGGGTCCATTGTGAAAACATAGTTTATCTTTGGATTCAATGTTTGTCTTTGGTTTTACAAAGTAGCTTGTATTTTAAGTATTTTCTACATAATATGGTAAAAATGTAGAACAATTGCAATGCATCAATAAAAAGGGTTAATTTTCTGTACTCTATTCCTTTGGTCACTTGATCTGTTAAAGGGGTGGAAGGGGTTTTGACACATCCAGGATGAAATGCCAGTACTGCGTGCTAGTGGTTTGCTGCTGACAGCATGGTGCAGCTGCACACTCAGGGGAGGGTGTGATGGGAGACCGTGGTGAGCCCTGCACAGTCTAACAGGATGTGGGATTTGGGATGCAGGAACTGGGGATGCAGGATGCAGAAGCACTAGATGGCACACTCACCCCGCACACAGCACTACAGCCCTGTGCATGGATGTTGCCAACCTTGAGCCCAACGCAGACCCACAGGCAGCCATGGCTGTTGCCGTGTCCTGGGCCAGGGGCAGGGCTGGCTCTGCCCTGGGCACAGAGCTGCTGCCTCTGTCTGTCACACTGTGCCCAGGCCCTGGCCTGCCCCTTGGCTGTCACTGAGGTGCAGGAGCTGGTCTGGGCTCCACACCAACACTGAGCATCCTCAGGAACAGGTGCTGAGCCAGCAGCCCCGAGTGGCAGCATGTGGGCACACCTGGCAGGGCAGCCCCTGGCCGAGCTGCCAGGCCAGAGTGGCTTTGCTTGAGGGGACCTGCAGACCCCAGCACGGGGCAGTGAAGCTGCCACAGGCTGGAGGGACTGGTGACCATGGTGCTGGCCCATCTTTGACTCTGCCAGAACTAGCACATGACTGAGCCAAACTCAGCTTGGCCACCTGCCCTGGGCATCTCCACAGATGGGCACACCAGGAGCCAGGGCTGTGGCTGTGCCCATGACTTCACACCTGGCCCAGCTTGGCCCCATGCTGTCCAACAGGCTGTCCCCACACTGCAACTCATGCTGTCCCCAGCACCAGGGGACATATTCTTCTTTCCCTTACTGTGTGAGGCTGCTGCAGCTCCATGTTCCCCACACCCTGCAGCCCACAAGTGCTCCTGCCCTGGCCCCACAGCATGCTGGCACCACGCTGGCACCATGCTGGCACCATGCTGGGTTGCTGTGGGCACCCGCTAGGGCAGGAAGGGGTTAAGGTGCCTGGGGCTGGTCTGTGGGGGAAGGAACAGCCTCTCCTCCCCTCCTCACATCTGGATTCAATAAGGGCTGCAGAGGCCAGAGCATTCCTGAGCACTGAGGTGGAAGCTGCACTCTCTGGCGGCCATGGGGCCCTGGCGCTGCCTGCTCCTCCTGCCACTCCTCGCCATGCTTCTCCGTGCCCAGCAGCAGCAGCACCTCATGGAGTACGTGGAACGACGCCTCGCCCTCCTGGAGGTACGGCCCCACGCCCGCTTTGCCCCACTTCCCCCTGCCATGGGGCTCCCAGGATTTTCCTGCCCAGGAGCAGGCCTGGGGTGAGCAGGAGCTGGGATGGGGACTGAGCAGAGCTGGCGTGGGGTGACACAACCCCCACCAGCCAGGGCACCGCAGAGCTCAGCGTGAGCATCAGAGGCATAGGCATAAGATGGGCACGGGTGCACTGTGAGAGTGAGGGTGTCCTGGGTCCTGGAGCATCATGGGAGCAGGACTATGGTGGGTCTGGGAGCACCACGGGTGCAGGTACATGGCAGGATGGGGCCCAGAGGCACAAGCACCAGGGTTGCAGTGCTGCGTGGTTCCAGTGGCTCCCACAGCCACGCATAAGCAGTGGGACCTCTGCTATGAAGTGTGGAGACCTCAGTGTCCCTTTGGCCACTCCAGGAGAGGATCTCACAGTGGCATGACCAGAGCAGCCGCTACTCCACGGAGCTGAGGGACTTCAAGAACCAGGTGCTGGGGATGCTTGAGACAGCAGAGAAGGAGCGGGAGGCGATGCGGTCGGAGGCAGAGAGCACAGCGGTGCGTGTGGACCGGCTGGAGCGGGAGGTGGACTACCTGGAGACACAGAACCCCGCACCGCCCTGCGTGGAGGTGGATGAGACACTAATGGAGAAGCAGGTGGCCACAGCCAAGCAGAGGAAGAATGAGAAGTACACCAAGCTGACAGGTGAGGGGCTGCAGAGGCTCCCTGGGGAGGTGGCCCTGAGCACAGAGTTACTTCAGGCGTTTCACAGGAGGTGGTCCCAGGTGTGGGGCTACCTGGGCATTCCCATCCCACCCAGGTCCGAGTCTCCCCCAGCCATGCACCATGGCATTACATCCCAGCACAGCGTCTATCAGGTGTCTCTGGCACAAAATCCTGCATCCCAGCACAGCTGCCAGAGAGCCAAGTCTGAGGCCAAAGCCTTGAGCTTCTCCAAAGCCCATGGGACAGGGCTGGGGTGAGGGTGGCCTCCCCTCCTTGTAGCACAGGTGCAAGGGCACTTCTTGATGCTACCAGGGATGACACTGCCACCTCTGCAGTGAGTTTGCAAGGCAGTTGCCCAAGGGCTGAGGTGGGACACAGTGGGACCTGTGTTACTCTGACACGGCTGGGAGCAGTCCCTGCTGCAGGGCTGGATAGCTTCCAGTCTTTCATGGCTGCCCCACTCTTGCAGACTGCAGTGACACCATCGCAAGTGTCAGAGCCATGAAGATCCTGAAGCGTTTCGGCAGCTCCTCAGGGCTCTGGACCAAGGATGCCACAGGGAACTCCGAGAAGATCTATGTCTTCGATGGCACTGCTAACGACACGGTGTACGTCTTCCCCCGCATGCGGGAGTTCACACTCTTCTCTGCCACCCGCAAGGCTGCCCGCATCAAGCTGCCCTACCCCTGGGTGGGCACTGGGCACCTGGTCTACGATGGGCATCTCTACTACATCCGCCAGCAGGGCCCCTTCCAGGTGATCAAGTTCAACCTGGCCAACAAGACGGTGGTGGACAGCTCGGTGTTCCCAGCAGAAGAGCAGATCCCTGTCTTTGGGCTCTCCCCTTTCACCTACATCGAGATAGCGGCAGACGAGGAGGGCCTCTGGGCCATCTATGCCACCAAGGAGGACGAGAAGAACATATGCCTGGCCAAGCTGGACCCCAGCTCTCTGGACATCGAGCAGATGTGGGACACGCCGTGCCCACGGGAGAACGCTGAGGGTGCCTTTGTGGTGTGTGGGGCGCTGCACGTGGTCTACAACACGCGCCTGCCCAGCCGCGCCCGCGTCCAGTGCGTCTTCGATGTCAGCGGCACGCTGGCCCCCGAGGATGCCTCCCTCGTCTACTTCCCCAAGCGCTATGGCTCCCACTCCAGCATGAAGTACAGCCCCCGGGAGAGGCAGGTCTACGCCTGGGATGATGGCTACCAGATCATCTACCGCATGGAGATGAAGAAGAAGCTGGAGGTCTGAGGGGCCACAGCAGGACATCCTCACATGTCCAGCTGCCTGGCCCACACGAGCGTGTCTCTGCCCATCTCACCCTGTGGGGCACAGCTAACACAGTCATGGGATGGCATCTCTGGCCCATCTCCCATCACTGTGAAATGATGAAATGCTGGACCCCCACCCCTGGCCACCCTCCACCCAGCAGCAGCAGACATCCCTGCCTGGGACCACCCGGCAGAAACCTGGACTAATTTAATGAGAGTTTCTTTCCTGTGATATAATGAATAAATACTACGCAGTGAGCTGCAGCCACCTGCTTGAGGGGAGCATGGGCTCTTGGGCCAGGCTGACAGAGCCATGAGCTCCACATTGCCCCAGAGTCACCCCTAAAGACACTTCCCAAGGGTGGGCTGTCCATGCAGGACTCGCCAGAGCAGTGAGCGCAGGCAGCAGCTTGGGCTGGGGGCTAGGTTGGGGGATTGTTCTGGGGCTTGAGGCAGGAATTTAAGCTGGGACTTTGGACTGGCTCCTGCTGCAGCAAGGAGACCTCTGAGCCTGGCCAGGGCCAGCCTGGTTTGCATGTATGAAACTGTGAGCAAACAACAGAATCCCTTAATCTGAGAGGGCAGCTGGAGATCTCCCATGCCTGCCCGGGCAGTGTCCCAGCCAGCAGGCACCAGATGGTGCTGATTTGCCGAGTTCACATCTAATGGAGCACAGTCATCTTCCTCCTGCAGCCCTCACGATTGCCACAAACCCCTTACTTAAGGCCCTGGGTCCCCAAGCTCCTTCCCACCCCTGCTTCACCAGTGCTGAGTCCCTGCATGGACCCACGGCAGCAGCACCCCAGCACAGATGGTGCAGGTGCTGGGAGTCCCTCGGGTTGGCACCTCTGGCACAGCCAGGGTTCAACAGCCCCGTCCCGAGGTGGGGGCTCTGGCTGCAGCAGTGCACAGCCCTGCGTGGCCACCATTCCATGTCCTGCCAGCCCTTTGCCACGTCATCCAGCAGCGACTGTTCCACATGCTGCCACTTGCACCACACCCCTGGAGAGTACAGGATTTGACCCATTTCTGGCCAGAGATGCCATGGACCTCCCAGGTCTGCTGTGGGTTGCTCCTGTCAGAGTGTCTTGAGAGCACGGAGGATGAATTATGAAGTCGTTAAACATCCCTTTTTCCCATCAGGGATCAGTTCTGGGGACAAACACCGAACACAGGAAGCCATGAGCTGACTGGCCTGGTGAGGATCACATCCTGCCTGGGGCCAGTTCAGGGCCCTGCTCTGGGGTGAAAGGCCATGAAGGAGCTGACCAGGAGCCCCAGGGAGGTGCCAGCCTCATGGGGAGTACCAGTGCCAAGCACCCAGGGGGCTCCTGGGCCTCCTGCCTCCCAGAGCTGTGGCATGGCCATGCCAGCCCCACATTGCCATAAAGCATCCCACCACAAGGCAAGCTGTCCTGCTGCGTAGAGGTGACTTGGTATTTGCTTCAACTTCTTCTGTGTTATAATTAAAATCTCTTCTGGCTGCCTAGGAGAAATACTTAAATACAGACTTTGAATGACTGTAATTGGATAGTGATGAAAGTTCAACACACAGTGCAAGTCAGGAAGAGAAATTATCCAAGTGTGAAGGACTGTGTGAACTGTCAAGTTAATTTATAGCCCTTTCCAAGATCAATAACTACAGTAACAGAAATATCATTTTCAGAAATTCCACAGTTGTAAATAATTATGCCAATGATTTCTCTGGCTTGAGCTGAAATTGGTGGGGCAGCAAGGATTCTGCACCAGAAATTATCTTCTCAGCTGAAGCAAGTCGTGTGGAGCCTGACCCTGGCTCCTCAGACAGTGTGAGCAGGACAGGGGCAGAGCTGCTGGCAGCAGCTGCCACAGCCCTGCTGGTGCTGAGCATCACGTCTCCATCTCTTCAGGAAATCAGGCTCCTGGGGCTCCCTGTTCTGTGCAGGAGGGCATGGAGCCCAGGTGGCCAGCACCTGCTGCTCAGGCTCCCCTTGGGAGCTGCAGAGAGGTGCATCCTTCTCCATCCCACAGCAGGGCTGGAGGGTCTCTGGCTGCACCCCTGAAGGCTGTCCCTGCCAGGAGGGTCTGGCTCTCTCCTTTACTACAGGTTTACTCAGAGGGGAAGCTGAGAGTGGTCAGGTGCTGCTGCTAACTAACATGAGCTAACTAACATGCTCATGTGGGACTTGTTCTGTACGAACACTTTGGGAATGAGAAGCAAAATGGAAAGATAGCTGCAGTGCCTGATGGTCTGATAAAGCACAGCACTTATCTAGCACTCCACATCTTCAAAGTACTTCAAGAAACATCAACTAATTAATCCTTGAATAGCCCCATAGAGCAGAACAGCATTATCTTCCTCTGCTGACAAACACTCAGACAAACATCACATCTTTGATCACTAGAAGTGATGGAGCACTGAGACGGCTGAAGGCAGCTCGGGTGAAGAGCAGCAGCTCCCTCGCCGTGGTGCCTGTGGGTGCTGCTGGCAGCCAAGCAGACCCCAACAAGTCCTTGGTGCCTGCCCTGGGAAGGAAGCCCTCACACGAGTGCAGGTGGCAGGACTGTGGATGCTCAGCCCCACACAGAATGTTCTCATCCCACTAGAGATGCATCCATCAAGGACAAGCAGAACACCTGCCCCACAGAAGGCTGTAAAAAGCTTCATTCCTCAGCCTCATGATGGAGGGGGCTTTGGGACAAGGGCTGGCCCCTTGCTGTCTCCCCACTCCCAGGGCATGGACTGAGCACGAGCTCAGCATTGCCTGCAGCCAGGTTCTCACTTTCCATAATGAGGAGTTCATGGAAAATATGCCAGTGTGAGTTCTCCAGCGAGGTCACAGCTTTCCTTCTGAGTCTGCAGAGCCTTGGGCTTTAATTGCCAAGTATTTTATCTCTTTAAAGAAGAGCTTCTGTAAGTAATAACCACTTTCATCTCTGCTCCTCTTGAAAAAGCCTTCTCCTTGGAAGGCAATCTGATAAAGTAAATTGAGGAGTTATATTAACAGTAAGAAAGAGGAAGGATGATCTTATGGCTAATTTTTTCCCCTTTGTCCAATTCTCAAGGATATTGACTTTTTTCCTCTTCTTCAGCTCACAGGAGCTATTGATAAAGTGACATGGTTCTGCTCATGGTATTAGAGACAAGGGAGCTAAAATTAGACATGGGCAACTTCAACAAGTGTGTTATGAAGATGCTTTTGTATTGAAAGCAGCAGGGGGATGATTTCTCCGTTTCATACTTTCCTAATGGCTGGCTGGCAAGTGTAATCACAGCCTTTCACTTCACATAGGTATGTGTGCCCATATAACAGCTGGCTCAGGGATAACTCCTCACACATCGGGAGGCAGGGAAGCTCCCTGCCCAGGACCTGCAGCAGAAGTGGGAGGACACAGGAGCTGGGCATGATCTCAGACATGCTCAGAGGGACACAAAAGGGCAGCAGCTTGCTTATGGCCCTCTGCTCTTTCTAATGAAAATGTAAACTAGGCAAAATCAAATTCACCAGAAGAGTTTGCTGGGAGCTTTGTGGCAGAGAAGGAGAGGCCAGGCCTGCAGCTCCACGTTGGTGTGGGCTGGGCTGGAGCTGGATCCATCACTGCTGGATCCTCACTGCAGTGCTGCCGAGCCTGGCACTAGCTCCTCCAACAAGTGTAGGGTGAGGGGGTGTCCCTGGGGTCCCCTTATCCACAGCCATTCCTGCCTGAGAGAGATGCTGAGGCTGAGATTTGGGGATGAGCACACTGGGTGCAGCTGTGTCTTGCTGTGTGCAGCTGTGCCCTGCTGGCCCCACTGCTCGTTGTTGCATGTGCTATGCTGAAGGAGCTGTGCTGCAGCTCACAGGAGAGGACATAAACTGAAATTTCTTCTAAAAAGCTGGATTCTGCAGGACTATGAGATCCCTGCAGAAGTGGATTCCCACCCAGCCCAACCAGCCCAGGTGTTGGAGGTGCCTGGGCTCCTCTCACCCTCCCCAGTGCTGGAGTATCTGCTCCTCCCTTTCCTCTTGACAGGAGGATTAACAATAAAGTCTTCCCATTTGGCTTTTCCTTGTCAGAGGAGCTGTGGGTTCATTATTTTCTGGACAGTGTCATGCACTAACAGCATTTGCAGCTGTTTCAGCATTTTGGTCAGGCTGGATTGATTACTCTGGGTGCACAGCTCCTGTTGCTGGTGGCTGTCTGTCTCCAGCCAAGAAGGGCATGGCTGACACCAGCAGGACCACACAGGATGCTCCCACCATCCCAGGGATTTCACACAGCTCTGCTCTACATGATTTCACCAGGATTTTCTCTGGGATGTTATTATTACTAATGCTATTATTATGGAAGCTCTTTCCTGAGGACAGAAAACCACTAGCTCAGCTATTCAGCTGAGCACTTCTTTAATTGCTCCCCTTTCTGAGATATCAGCTGCCCAGAGCCCTTCTGGAACTGATCCGAATTTTCTACTTAACACATCTTCCTGAGGCAGAGCTGCTGAGGGATGCAATGATCCTCTGCAAGGGAGGCCTTGGGCTGCAGCTCCCCAAACCCAAGATGGAGTTGCCTTTGTTTGCCTCCAGCTCCCTCCCCCCTGGCTGAGGCTCAGTGAAATGCCAGATTTGGGGTCCCAGCCTACCCCCTCCTTCCCATCAGTCAGGGAAGGGTGAGCAGTGCAGGGGCAGGTCCCTGCTGTTCCTGGGGTCCAGCACCAATGATTGGGCCAGAGCTGGGGTGGCATGAGGCATGAGCTGCTCTGAGGGGTCAGAGCAGCTTCAGCCACGGAGTGCACCGGCCCTGGTTGTGCTCCTGCAGAGATGGTGTCCTGCTGCTGGTGTCTGACAGCCTAGGGAGATATAACCATGGAAACTGTGATCATTACAGAAAATTGCTGTCATTACTACAGAGGTAAGGTCAAAACAAACAGAAATTACCAATTTTTCTGTTTCTAGTAAAATACAGAATTGTATTGTTGACTCACTAATTGTTTTGTTAGATGGATTTCTCCAGGATGACCTACTAACCCTCCTAAATGACAGTGATGCAGAGATGAGTTCTTCCATGGAATTGCTCGGGCAAGGAGAAATGAAAGGTGTGATTAAATCCTCAAGGCAAAGCCACTGGAGGAGAGTGTGTCCCAGGAGAGCAGATGTCTGCCATGGAGGGCAGGGGAGCACCAGCCCATCATGGAGTGTAGACTGATTTAGGGGCACCAGCAGCAGTGGGAGCACACAGACACCCCTGTCCCTGCTGGGCCCCAATCCCTGCTCCCAGAACCCTTGCTCACTGCTGATCTGTCAGTCCCCAAAGCAGCAGAGTCTGCTCCTCACCCCGTGCCAAGCAGCAGTGCTCAGAGGCTTAAGAGCTCTTCATTCGGGCTGTGAACTCGCCTGGCTGCAGAGACACTGGAGTGCTGATTTAGAGCAATGGTGCTCTCCCCATGGCCCAGCCTCAGGCTGCCAGGGGAGGAGCAGGGCTCTCGGCCAAGAAATCGCATGGATCTGGCAGAGCTGGGCTGCAGCGGCCATGCCGTGCCTCAGCCGCAGGATCTCCGCGGGATGCTCAGCTGTCTGCAGGCAAACCAGGCAATGGTGTGTCACTGTCTTGCATTGCTGGCAAATGCAGAGGGATGTGCAGTGGCTAAGGGGAGATCAGGAGAAAATCTTGCGCTTTGGAGGCAATTAACAACCCCAAAAGTATTTACATATCTGAGTTTGAGGACTGGGTGAGAAACTCTGCCATGGGATAGTTCTCTGCCTGCCTTGGCTCAGCAGTGCCTCCAGCACCACTGCCCAGGCAAAGAGCCCATGTGCTGCTGTCCTCCAGGCTGCTCCACATCCTTGGAGCTCCACTCTGCCCCCAGCCCAGGGCAGGGCTGACTGCTCCCAGTGGCTTCTCCAGCCTGGGAATGACCATGGGGAGGGATGCCAGCATGGCTGGCACTGCAGGTGGGAGGATGCTGCTGGGCTTTGGGGTAGCTTTCCCTCCTCCTCATGCTTCTGCCCGTTCTTTCTGATGCTGCAGGTTACCATGTCCACACTTGGCTTTGTTCCCAAGGCAACAGAACAAGCTCTGGATTTGCCTTGACCCATTTTCAGGTGATTTTTTAGCTTTAATGAACTGCATTTTTAATAGAAGCCTACAACGGAGTTTTTAAATATATATGCTTTAAATTCCATGTTTTTAATTACTAATGACAGGGGAACATAAGAAACATAATTATATTTGCATGACTAACCTACTGTCTTAAAATAAATATCTACAGTTGTAAAATAGATTTGCAAACTATCTTTGAGAAAAGTCCAAGGGAAAAACCCCAAACACTTCTTGCAGATTGGAGCAGTATTGCCACTGGAGGCTGGCTGCAGAGCTTTGTAAGCCAAGCAGAGCTTACCAGGATACCTCTGGCACTTGGACAGAGATCCAGGGTTTCTAAGGCTGTGCTGCTGCAGAGGAGCCAAACTTCACCTCTCCCAAGCTCCTCAGCACTGGTCTCCTGACAACCCTGGCTTTGGGGTGATGCCAAAATCACCTGTGTACAAGGTGCTGCAGATCACCAGGACCATGCCAGCCCCAGCCCATGGCAGCTCTGGAGCAGGGCTCAGAGTAAAGCAGTTAGCTTTGTGCATCTGGGAGCTGTGACCCCATGGAAATAACAGAGTTTCCAGTCCTGGGGAGTTTGGCCTTGCATGATGCATTAGAGCTAGAAATTAGATCCTGACCTGGCATTTAAGTAAGTGCACAGCTGTCCTGAGAGATCTTATCTTAACGGCAGGAAGAATGGTCAGGGCCCTGGGGACAAAACCTCTGGCAAGATGAGGCTGAGCAGTCTGGGACTGCTGCGTGGCTCAGAGGGCAAAGAACCAAAGCAGAGCAAATGAACAGAGAACTGAGATACAGATCTCAAGGAACAGGGCTGTACTTTTCTCAAATGAGCCATAATTTGCTGTCTGATTTATTGCCTCATAAATGAAGGCAAAAGTATCTGGACTGAAGATACTTGGGCTGAAGGCTGCAGGGGTTGCTCCTTTCCCACCCCAGCCTCCTGCACAGTGCAGAGAGCAGAGCTTCACCATGGCAGAAACTCACTTCCCGTTGGGCTCTTCTCTCATCTGTTGAGTTATTTTGTCCTCAGATCAGTGGGAGGGCACTGGGCTGGGACAGTTCCTCAGCTCTCTGGTCCCCTGTCACTAGCAGTGAGCCCCCATGAGTTGCCCATTGTGAATCAGCAGTCGTGAAGGGGCAGAGCTCACTGCAGTGTCTCTTGCTCTTCCTGCAGTCAGTGGCTCTTCAGTGAAATTGGAAACTGTGAGACCCAAACTACACAGAAAGGAGGGAGAAAAAAGATCTGGGAATGCTCTTATGTGTTTGTTTTGCTGCAGTACTCAAAATAAAGCAGACTCTCCATTTGTGGCTGCTTGCAGACCTTGCAAAGTGACCCAGGGGCCAGCACTTGGGTCTGGGAGCATCTCCTTCCCCAGTCCACAGGCCTGAGGACACCTGGGCACCAGGAGGTGACACTGGCCATGCTGCTGGCAGCCTGGCATGGCACACCAGGATCAAAGGCAGCTGCATCCTCCCCAGTGAGGTAAATTGCCCTTTGCAGTGAGGCTCAAAGGAGCAGAGTCCACCATGGCAAACTCTCCCATGGGATGTGGACTTCTGTATTTTGTTTGATAATAACCTAAACTTCTCTGTGAGTCACTACTGTATAGCTAAGAGAAGCACAGAAAGTGAGGAGCAATGGAGTTGACTTCACTAATCCTGGGATGGCACTTGTGCCAGGCTCAGCTCCTGTCAGAGCTCTAATCCCTCTCTAGATGACAGGGAAATGGTTGCACTTGTCTGGCAGATCTCATTTCCATGACTGTGACCAATCCTCCCGAGTGGCTCTGCTGAAGCAGTGACAAACACACAATGGTTTGATTATCCCTCACTGAGGCAAGATCCCAGCATTTCAGACCTCAGAGCAGGGGGTCTGAGCCATCCAGGAGTGGGTGTTATCCGCTGGCATGAGATCCAGTTTCCCAGCAATGCAAGTGACAGCCAGCATTGAGTGGAAATTGATTATCTGTGTGAAGCGAGGATTAAAAATAGCAACTTTGTGTCAAACCCCACCTATGTTTTGACTAAGTCCTAGATAACATGAAGAATGGAGAAAAGAGAGTGATTAGACGGAGAACACCAAAAACCAAGAAGCCAGGATTAAAGAAGAAAAGGATCTTAGCGGGTTACTGCCATGAAGGGGTGTCCAGTGCCATCCCTGCACCCAGCAGGGACTGCAGAGTCTGGTGTCACAGCTGCTTTGACCTGCCAACCTGCCAGAGACACTTGCAACTGCCAGCACAACTCCTGAGGCTCTCTTCAGCTCCAGCCAAGGTTCGGGGGGCTTGGGTCAGTTTGTAACCATCCACCACTGTAAGCCACTTATTCTGAAAGGTTAGGAACCGTTTCCTACAGCAAGCCCTGGAACATTCCCAGAAAGGATGGACTGTCTCTGGAAGGGACATCCTCAGGCATGTCCCTCAATACCAACCTAAAATGCTCTTTCTGCTGGAAAGCTAATGCAGCTTTACCATCCTTTTGTTTCAATCAGCTACAAGTCCTTGAAATGTGCTTGTTTTCTTGTGCAGCTCGTGCTCAGCAGTTCCCCAAGGGATGTGCACTGACTGTCCCAGCACAGCTGAGAACTGCAGGCTCACGGCCTGAGGAGTGTCTGCCCCTGCAGTGCCTCCTGCCATGCCAGGGTCTGTTGTTGCCACATTTTAGAGCATCTTCTCTGATCACTGCAGCTCCAAAATCACATCACACATACCTGAGGATTTCACAACAGGAAGGATTTCACCAGACAAGGCAAGACTTACAAATAAAATCATTTTATTGAGTTTCTGCTTCTATAGCAAGTGGCACATAAAGAGAATTAAGACACAAGGTGTGATGAGTAATTATGTATTTGTCCTACACTGAACAAAGCACTCATCTGATCAGAAAAACAATGCAAATATGTGCCCTCCCCTGCCAGTCATGGTGCTCAGTGAAGCCTGATGCTGTGACATTTAGGAAGATGGAAACTGAAGCTGACCTGAAGATTGTAACTATTCTGCTAACCTGATGTGAGGAGAAATGGTTGCCTTGCTAGCGAGTTCTGTTTTAACTTGAAACCAAAATATTTGCATTTACTTAATTTAATTACAGTGGAACAAACAGCATTAATGTTCTTATTAACCCAGAGAAAATCTGCCACAAGAAGGGATCCAAAACCCACAACTGCCTGATGAAGCTGACTTAGCTAGCATTGGGATGTCAGAACTTCATTTTTGGATCCTGCAGCCAAGGAACAAGCAAAACTTCATTTTTTTCAAGACTTGATCTTCCTCCAGGGTTTGGGCCTCACAAACAGCTTTTAGTGAGGAATAAATGCTGACAGTGCAAGAAAACACTTTGGAAGATTTTTCTTTTGTTGGTTGTGTTTCTCTATTTGCCTTTACCCTTTTGTCCACTCTTTATCATGACTAGGATGAAGAAATAAAGAGCCAGTGTTCATGCAAGGATGTTCCTCTTTCTCTAACAGCTTTCCCCCTGGTTGTCTGGAGCCTAGCTGTGGCAAGGCAGTTCTCTCCACTGCAGATGAGCTGAGGATGCATGGAGGGAAGGAGCAGCAGCTACCAAGGGTCTTTAGAAACTGTTCATGCAAGTAGCTCTAGGGAGACTTCAAATACAGGGAACAAACCAGGTTCTCCCCCCTGAGGAATCAACAGCAGCTTGTATATATGACCAAAGGAATCCAGGATACACACATTGCACAAACTTCACAGGTCATGAACACCTCTACACAAACAGGAAACCTCTGAATCTGCTGGACCTGGGCTGACCATGAGAGCACAGAGCTGTCATGGACCAGGAGCATCCCGTGCCTTCCTCTGTGGTTCTGGATGTGGGGGCAGGGTCAGGGCTGCTCCTCTCCCCTCGTGCCACCTGCACTCTCCGAGACACCCAGAGCATCTTGGTGCTTCTCCAGCCTTCATACACACTAAAAACTATGGTACATATTATTTTACAGACCAAACTTCCAGCCCATGTCTCAATTCACCTTCTTCCTCTGGAAACAGACCCACACAGTAAAAGCCACATGAAAAAAACATCACCTTGGGAGACAATTAGACAAAGACATATTTGACCACAAAACGGGTTTCTGCCTTTACTTACACAGCAACGACTAGACTGGGAAGTCTGGCTGCTACCACTGCCACCCAGCAACCAATCACTGAGACTGTAGGTCCAAAAATCACTTGGTTTAGTCCCATTCTCCTGGCCACGCTCCGCGTCACGGCGTGGGTGGTAGTTTGGGTGAGGGACAGGAGCCCTGGCTGTCGAAGCTCGCTGCTCGCCCTTGCCACTGGTGGGAGAGAAGAGAAGATAAAGCAGGTCTAAGCAGAGGGGAGAGGTGGTTTGGGACTCCTCACACCTCCTCAGCTCCATGCCCATCTCCTGCTCCACAGCATGGCTCAGCTTATTGAGCACCTGCCTTTAAGCACTCAGGGAGCATCACCAAACAATTTACTTTATTGCTTTGTAAATCAATGCTCACAAAAATAAAAGGGAAAATAAACAGGATCTGTGTGTGTGCTGTGAGGACAAAGTTCATTTGTTTCCTGGTTTAGTGCTGTTGCCTTTTTGTTTTAGAAATATCACCTAACTGCAGAATGGCTTGAGCCTTCTCAGTCTGATAACCTGACTGGGAAGAAGCTGTGTCCACAGCTCCAGGTTTTCACTTTCTCAAAGTGAAAATCAGATCAGAGTCAGTGGAGGTAGCAAACTTTTTTTTTGTCATACTTAAGGGATCATTAATTATTAGTCATCTCCCTTGGGGGGGGCAATTATTAAAATTCAGAACCATTCCTCCTCATTTTGAGTACTTGCCCATCTTGTTCGATTGAACTCAAATGGCAAGCAACAAGACATCTCCTGGAGACAACAGCAGCCATAGTACTTCACTACTTATCCCTTCCCCAGATCAATTCCCTCCTCTCCTCACAAGCAGAAGCTCTCTGCTGGCTAATATTAATGCTCTAGCATGTACAAATTCCACTTCATTTGGCAAATCAAAGTTCACCCCAGGCTTCACCATTCGCCTCACAAGTGTGTGTCCTGATGGTTACACAGCAGGGGCAGAGAGACAGTGAAGAATTTGGCCAGCTTCCGTCCCCAGAGAGAGCAGAGGCTGTCACCATGCAGGGCTGCATGATGCAGGCTGTGCTCCATCTGGCCTGAGCAGAAACTAAGCGCTGAAGAAGCTGGAAAGTTGTGCTTCCAAACAGCATACCTTAAGGTAAGAAACCAGTTTCTTGTACATTTCTCATGTCAAATGTAAGTGCTAAAATCCGTGAGGAACTGATACAACCTCCCCACCAGAATTACCAGTAAAAGAGCAGACAAGCAGAAATTGCAGTAGGAAAGGGCTTTTGGAGAGTCCTAAGTGTGCTCCTGGCATTGTCCTGCCTGCAGCTACAGTGACAACAGTTGCTACTCCAAAAACATGATGAACCTCTTCAAGTTCAAGTGACCAGTGTGCTGTGAGGAACCTGGAGATACTTCTCCTGCCTTTAATTAGAGAAGGTGAACCATCCATTGTGCAATTAAAAGTCAGAAGCTAAGAAAAGTTCAATGAAAGTCAAACATGCCCAAAAGTCTGGAAGAGGCTGGTTTTGCATATCTGTAAAGATAAATGACTGTTCTTCATTACGGGCATGACTTAGCTCCCAGCAGTTACCAGTTTTTATCTGGAGAAATAGATTAAACAAATAAGTTCTCCCATGCTGAATATCAGAGGGACTTGGCAACATCAAAGCCCCATTTGGATGCTGCTGCTCTACACCTAGACAGAGTTTGGCTTTCACAGGTAACAGGGAAAGTTCTAATTTTCAGAAGTTTCCTTCAAAGCCTGGAAAGATGCACTCTCACATTTCTTCCTATGGGCACATCACTTAACTCAGCTGATGGATGTGCTGAGAAATGCAGAAGAATCTGCAGTGAGTGGGAAGGCTGAGGCACACCTGGGAGGCTGAGGCCGTGGCAGATGGTGCCAGCAGGACCTTGGGGCTCAGCAGGCTGGGCAGTACCTGTGTATGCTGATAAAGAACCTGCAGTTCCCAACCCTTTCCTCCACCCTTCGACAGTACCGAGCCGTGTGCTGAGCAGAGGGACCAGGACGTGGAGCAGGAGGGGAGAGGGTAGCAGGCAGGGAGCAGCTCTGTGCTCCCAGGGAAACAGCTCCAGCCACCCACTGCTCCCTTCATGCATTCACAAAGAGAGTTCAATCCCAGCTTTCAGGCTCTCAGCCTAAGATCAAGCACTCAATCAGGAAGGACACTGAAGTACAGCAGAGGCTTTTACTAATCACTAGAGCAAACAGAGAAGAGCATAAGGATCAACTGGAAAGCAAACGCTCCATTTGCTGGTGCCTGGCTGCCACTGCTCTTGAAGATGAAGAAGATGAAGATGATTAAGATGACCACTCAGGATGCCAGCACAGCCTGAGCTCACCCCTATGAAGACACAAGGGTGAAAAAGGGACAGAGGCTCAGCAGCTTCTCACCCAGTGTGTGTCCAAGGCAGGTGGGCCAAGGAGCAGCAGCCCATGGCTCTGTCCTTGGCTCCCTGGTGCCTCCCAGCCTGGCACCCACAGCATGCATGGGGCCCAGGGCTGGTGGCACAGGATACAAAGCCAAGATTGCTTTTAACAAGTGCACAAATACATATGGAAAGGACAATGCCATTGCTGTAACCAGCAAATGCCATTTCCCATCACTTTCTCTCCTGTTCTGTTTGGGTTTTTTAAGCTGTGCTAGGGATTTGCAGAGAGCAGTGCTAAAACCTGAAAGGGCAAATCAGTGCAGCGAGCATTTTCTGGCTGGCTCTGTGCACCAGCTTGTGGCAGAAATACCACAACAGATGATCTGAGCCTTTTTTTTCCCCTTTCTTTCCTTTAGAGCAGAGCTCCTGACCTGTGCACTGGGGAGTGAAATGATTCACTCAGGGTTCTTTTTTCCCAAAGTCTTGGGAGCTCAGGAGAGGTTTTCAAAGTGTCTTTTAGAAGGTGAGTCATCTTTCATGCCTGCCTTTGTTTCTCTTGAGTTGCCTCACAATAATTAAGTCTTTTTTCCCCCCTATTGATTATCAGAAGCTGTACAGGAGGCTTTCTTTCAAACTCCCACCTGCATATGAAAAGTAGTGTGGTAAGGTCACACAAACTACACACTGGAGAAGGAACTGCTGCCCCTGGCTCAGAGGTGGCAGCAGGGATGGTGCTGTGAGGTGCCACCGACGATACAGGCATTGAGCTAAGGATCAAATGGGAGATCACTGAGTGCTCGTGCTGGCACTCAGTGGTCTCTGCTCTCAGGTGGCACATGCTGCCTGCCCAGAACAGCAACATTATTGTACTCTCACTGGCCACAAATGCTGCCTGTCTTCTCACTCCTCAAGTGTCAGTAGCACACATCACTTTTTCTACATCTCTTGCCTCCAGAATTGATGACCTAAATCAGGCAAAACCCAAAGAGCTCTGCAGGAGTGCAAGGAGGAAGAAAATGCTAGAGATGGTCAGAATGCTACCCTGGCATTTCAGCCCCATTTTGTCATCTGGGGCTGCATCAAGTGACTCTCTTTCTCTGGAGATGCTTAGAGCAATTACACTGGTTCTATTTATTCTCCCTCAGAGGCTTGGAGATGAGTCAACAGAAAAATCTTTCAGGATGAAAAAAATTGAAACTTGAAATAGGCAATATCCCTGGACAATTTGTTCTGCAATCAGAACAGCATTCACTCTCCTCACTGCTCTCAATCTCTCATTTAAAAAAAATAGAAAGAGAGAGAGAGAAAACCCAATATGGTAACAGCCACATCTGTAAATACAGTTCATTTCACTCTTGCTTGCAAACTGAAATAGCTATTTTGAGACAATACAGAGAAGCTTTTCTAGAGTTCATTTCTGGTGAGAAAATTCCCTCAGCTCTTGTCAGAAAATCCCAAGTGCAAGCAGAAGCTCTCTGAAAGCCCTGAACCAGCTCACTCATGCACAGTACATGCATTAAAAGGAAAGAATAACTCCACACACCTCTTTGAAAGACTTCTTCACCTCCACCAAGGGGTGCCAGTGGGCGATGGGCTTGCGTGGGTAGGCCAGCATCTCGTTCCAGTGGTCTCTGCCCAGGCCTTCCGTGCTGACGCCCACGCGACAAACCCCAATGATCTCGTTGTGGCCCACCCTGAAGAGCAGCACAAAATCAGCACCATGGTCTCTTGCTCAGGCTGCCCACACTGCCTAAGCCAGAGCTCTGACCCTGTGTTATCAGAGTGCTACGAGACACAGTGCTCACGAGCTTGGGCTGAGGTGTCTGTGCCACAGCAGCCAGCTCCCTTCTGGGCACGCAAGCCCCAGTACAGGCAAGTTAGTCATCTCCCTTGCCCCAGCACAGGCAAGCCCCAGCACAGGCAAACCCCAGCACAGGGAGGCAATGCCAGCACCAGAAATAACTCTAGCAGCTTTCAAAGGGTTTGAAATGTCCAGAGCAGAAGCTGGAGGGATGTGTGGTCTAGTGGTGCACAGCTGGAACATAGACAAGCTCAGCAATGGATGCTTCAAACACCACTTGCTGCTCAGAGTGAGACCTTTGGCTTCTAGAAAGGGATGATGGTTGTGAGGACAAGCAAGCAGGGAAGGGGAGAGCAGCACTCACCCAGGAAAATGCCATGAGCAAGTGAGCAGCTTCACTGTGCTCACTGTTTCAGCAGGTGATTTTCCACAACCATAAATGCCACTTTTAACAAAGAATCACTAGGGACAGATTGATGCCACCCAGGCCCTGATCCTGAGGAGCATGGCTAAGGAGCAGGAAGCCCTGCACCCCACGGGAGGGTTTGCTCTCCAGAGCCTCCCACCTACCGATCGTAATCCATGACAGAGATAAGCAGACTGACTTGATCCATGTTCTCTGGGGGAATGTCAAAGATTATTGCTTCATTGTAGGTGGGATTAAGTGTGTTTTTCTTTATGGTGGTTTTCTTCTTTTTCAGCCTTCGCCCATCACAGAGCAAAGAGACTTTGACATACGGATCTGGGGAGGAAGAGATAGGAAAAGGCTTTCTGTTTATGGAGCTTTGTTACCCTCACAATGCAGACACATCATTATCAAAGGCACCAGGAGCCAAAAGCACTCCTCAAATGCACTTCTAGGAAAAGGGAAGTCTATATCCCATCTGACTCCACCATTTCTGGTACTAGTGTGAGTGCTGACATGAGCTTCAGACACAGGAGAACCAGCTCTGCAGACTCCTTGGGAGGGAAAATTCAGCCATGTCCATCATTTCTTCTGTGGTAAGGGTTTGCAAGTGTCAGAAGGCCCTGTCTCAAACCAGGAGCTGATATTCATCAGGAGATGATGGTGGGCAATGGAAGCTCAGGCATTCTAGCATTAGACACGTTAGCATTCTAACATTAACTGAGTGGCCACAGAGAGCAAGCCCAAAGCTTTCTCTGAATCTAATCACTTTCCCTGGATTGTGTCCTTGGGAATGGGTTTGAAAGATAATTCTGCTTTTAAAGTGTTGTTCTCAAAAGAGGTGTGCCCAGTACCCACTGATGATCCCTTGAGGGATGGGATCCTCCCAGCCAGGGAGCACCTACCTGAGTAACCAGTGATATCCATAGCTTTGAGATTCCTGCATTTAATGACTGTTAAGGTGAGCCGACCTGCAGTTGGCAAATAACAAAGGGAAAACATGATCTCTCCCAGGTCCACGCTTTCCTTCAATAAAACAGAGAACACATTAGATTGGAAAGGTGCAAGAACCAGCCAAGCTGCCTCCACCCTGATGCTTCAGGCAGGATTCCTGCAGCACTCACACTGAAACAGGATTTCCCCTGCTCCCTCACTCTCAGAAGCATGGCCCTTTGTTATGTGGTGGTGCTTCCACTATATCCAGAGTTTATTTGGTTATAAATGAATACAGGGAACAGGAAAATGTGCATGTCCAAATGCTGCAGCTTCAAATCATAGCTAAGGATAACAATCCACTGCCACACCGGAGCATGAGCCTCCTGCAGCTCCACACACACAGCTGCTGCTCCCCTCTCTCTGCTCCATACGTGGGGCAGACAGGTCTGTGTCCATCAGGAGTGAGTTAACCAGCAGATGGCACTCAGAAACATCTGGAGGTTTCTGGATTACACAGACATCAATACAATTTACTCTTTTAGTGACCCATAAAACAGCTCTTACACATCACTCTTAGCACCTCTCATACAGGCAACCTTATCTACCACACCTCCTAGAATCCCGTTCCATTGTTGTCTTGCTCATGGGGATTCAGGAGAACAAAACCACAACCAAACAACACCAACCTAAGAGTATTATTTAAACTAGAAAACATTATCTGTCATCTGAAGTCAGCAGAAAGATTTCCAAACTCCTCCCAAAAATGGATTTAAAACAAGAGTCTTATTTGGTACATAGAGAGCCCACATCTGTAGAGCAAACAACTCATTTATTTTTGGGAACAGAGTGTTTGATTCATCTCAATGTGATATAATGATCTGCTGAGAAGACTGAAGAAGCTGTTAGTCGTAGAAAGATGGAACTAGAAAGACAAGTAAATGCATTAGGCACTTAGAGCTTTGCTAAGTGTTAGGAGAATAGATCTTGTTGATGGATGAGATTTTGGCCAAATGATTTCCTTCTCGTTCTCTGGTGAGGCAAAAATTAGATATTTATTCCACTTAGACATGCAGAATACTAATGAACATTATATAAAAGTCTTGATTCCTGACAACACTTCACTGGGCTAGCAAATAAACTGAAAATGTCCTGGAGCACAGAGTGCACAAAAGGAACAGGAGCCAAGTGTTTTCTAGGCAGGAGAACATCAGACCAGACTTGTCAGCATCCATGTGAACATTGTCTTAAGAGGTGTTTGCTGGTCAAAAAGAGTTTAATGCTCTCCCTCACTCAGTTCCCACCCTGAGCTCTTGCTCACCTTAATGAAGCAAGGTCAAGAGATTTTTTTCTTTGCAACCATATATACAGAAGAGTAAAAGATGTGCTGTGGGAACATCATCTTCCTGCAGATTATAACCATTGGGGCATTTCCAAAACTCATGTCAGCACCTCTCGGGAAATAATGGAAGCTCTGAATCAATAACTTCTGCAGGCTTGGAACCAAAAATGTTTCACTGATTCACACGCTGTACAATCATTAATTAAAGAGTTAAGTGCTAGCTATTTGAACAGGTTGAGATGGGTTCCTATCTTGCTGAGATGGGTTCCTATCTTCTTGTCCACACCACTGATCTGATGTATTACTGGGCACCCAGGGCTTTCCTTGGTAGTATGAAAACTGTATTTACCCTTCCAATTTCTGATTAAACAGAAATGCCCTTGGGTGTGTTACAGCTGGCTGAGATGTACCCATCCTGGCCCATTCCCAAAGAATGGCACAGAGAGGATGAGGGGACGGCACAGAACGTGGCACTTGACATCCCTTTCAGAGGGAGTCCAAGAGAACTACCAGAAGACTCACATCAGGCTCTGGACACACCTGGTGCCTGCCCTCTGCACGCACAGGTACCATGGGCCATGCCATGGCACCATGCTGCAGACAGTGCCAGGGCAGATACTCCTGCCCTGCTCCTGCTCCTGCTCCTGCTCCTGCCCAAGCAGGTACTCACCGTCGTTGCATACTGAATGTCCTTCCAGATAGAAGTCTCCCGGGAAAGGTCTGAGGCCTCAAACAAGTTCTCCAAGATAACTTCTCCTATCATGTCATGTCTGGAGAACCTGTCAAAGTCAAAGACACTCAGGTGGAGCTTCCTGCTCACCAGCTCCTCATGGGGCACAGGAAAGTGGAAGGACTCATCGAAGGTGGGGTTCAGGGTCTTCCTGTGGACGCGAGTCTGGAACTTGCGCTTTCTGTCGGGCAGGAGGTAGATCTTCACGTAGGGATCCGAGCTGCCACAGAAGTCTTTGGCTGGCAAGTCAAAAGCCCTGAGAATCCGGACAGTCAATGTCTCGTTCTCGTAGTCATACTTGAGAGAGAAGTTAATTTTCCCACAGGTTTTTGCTGCCTCTTTCTTGGGGTCCTCAGAGTCAACAGATTTTTGCTTATAGAGCTCGGGCTTGATGCGGCCGATGCTGGTCGGCTGCTCGGCCACAGCTGGGGGCTCCAGGCCACAGTCCATGCTGGAGACGTGCATCTGCCGGGGAAGGTGCCTCTTAAAGGAGATGTGTCTGCAGGAGGAAGACACGACAGATGCATGGTTTTCCAGGGGCATTTGCCTCCTTTTTCTCCCCTGGACTACTGACTCTGGGAGGCAGGGAGAGCACAAGTGCAATAGGTGCTCCTGATCTCTGTACAGACACCTTCTATGTTATGGAAATGAACACTGAAGGAAACACCTCCACAGTGGTCAAAGAACCAATCCAGTAAATTTCCTAACTTTCAGAGTATTTGCAGCCAGTTGCATCTTTTCACCTGCTGCACAAGTAACAGCTCACCAATAAATATGGCACCAAACAACCCCTTTACCAAGCCATAGACAACCAACAGTGGAAACCCTTTTCCACCCTCAGTCACTGCAATTCCAAGCAACTGGCACCAAGTGTCCCTCAGGAAAAAAAATAAATCCTTTAAAGTGAGAGAATCACAACCAGCTCAGAAAGTTAGGCTTTATTCTGGGCATTGCTGCTTCCAACCTTCTTCAACAGGCTCATCAGAAACTGCTGGATAATTCTTGACAGGGAGGAAACCAAAGCCTCCTCTGGATGCTGTATCCTGCCCTGAGCTCCCCTTCGAGCACAAGGGAAACTATGTGCAAGCAAAGCTTTAGCTAAGCAAAGCACAAAAGCTTTCTGTGGGCTTGCGGCGTTGTTTCAGATTATCTGGCGTTTACCAAAGCAGTCTGTGGAGTTATTTAACCACACTAAGAACTTGTACAGACAGAGCATTGACTTAGAGTGGTATGTGGGGCTCAGAGACATCAATTCTTTCTCCAAAGAGCTTTTGGCCTGGGCTAGGCTGAGCTGTGAGTCAGAGATCTCAAACTGCTGAGGCTGTTCCCCAGTGTCCCCAGGTCTGGATGCCTGCTTGTGGTTCATGCTGGGCTCTTTCACTCAAGAAAATGGGTTTGAAACCTTCTCACATACAGCTAAGTCCTGCTTTGTTTGTCCTAATTCAGACAGGCTGAGCTTTTGCTTTCTGGTCTGTTGGAAAGCTGTAGACGCAGAACGAGCATCTATGTGACACAGGAGCCATCAGCTGTCCAAAAAGGAGTGCAGTTAAATAAAAGGGTGTATGTCAGAACTGCAGATGGTACCACATTGATTTCAACTCCAGCTTCTCCAAACAGAAGGCTGCTCTCAGTGCCTTATCTGTTCTGCAGGACAGCAGCTCCTTTTCTGAGCAATGGCTGTTCTCACCGGTGCCCTTGCAGACATCCTGGGCATGGCATGCAGAAGTGCTGGGGCACAGCCAGGACCCTGCCATCAGCCTCTCCTCCCCCAGCTCCACAGCCATCTGTGCCAGGGAAGAGGCAGGCACTCTGTCTCTTGGTGCTGCTGCCGAGGAGGTGTCCCAAGGCCCACACAGCCTTTCCTGATCTCCTGGGCGAGATGCTGGCCTCTCTGTCCCTGGCTGAGGCAGAGAGGCAAGCCCCGAGCGCAGCTGGTTCTGAGCTGTGCAGCGAGCGATACGTCAGCTCTGCTTATCTAATTGTTTCTGCTAGCAGCCACAACAACAAGAGCGAGCCAAAGGGCTAATTCTGTCTGACAGCACCCCATCACTGATCCTCAGCCTGCCTCTCATCTCAGAACCCAATTAAAGTGGCCAAAGCGTACCGAGGGCTTGACACAATCAGGTCAAGTCACAGTAATAGGGCTTGAGTCCTTGGTTTTGTTAAAAGGGCCCATGGTAAGCCAGTCTTAACACATTAATTAGTTCATGACCAATCTTTGGAAAGCAATCCAGTGTGTAGGTGGGAGGCCTTTAGACTCCCTGGCAGTATCCAGACCTGGGGCTCCACTGGACACCATCCCCAGCATCCCTGTGTCTGCTTACCTGGTGGAAGACGCAGGCTCCGTGGTCTGCCGCTGGATCCGCGTGCGCCGCATGATGTGATCTTTCATGGACATCTGGACCTCTGCAGGGATGTCTGGTGATGTGTGGCTGATCTTCACTGCTGCCTCTAGGAAACTGATGGCACCTGTGTCCTTGAGCTTGTCTGCCATGCTTTCCTTGTTGCAGCCTGCCTCGCTCTGCAAGATGGCCAGGTTAGAAGAAATGGTCTTGTTCCTCCAGGGAACCCAGCACAGCTTCCAAAAGAGAAACAGAAAAGCTGCCACCAGGGCCACTCCACACACAATAACTATCACTGCTAGGAGGCTGGCGGAGAGCTCTACAGCAGGAGAAAAGGCAACGGTGACAGGGAGAGGGGAGGAAGAGAAGAGAAAAGAAAAATGGTGAGAATGCCATAGGTGAAGGGAAGAAATGGTCCAGACTTACATCACAACTGAAAGAGAGCTTTTAGCAGGTTCTGCAAGTAAGAGTCAAACTCAAGTGAGAACCCTGGCAGATTTGGGACCTCTCACTGCCCCAGACACATCTGGTGACAAATGGGTGTCTCCAGAAGTTCTATGCCATGATGTTAGAATGGCTATCAAATGTCGTCCCTGGTTTGTTTTCTGGCATTGGCAAACTGGTGAGTCTGAATTGCAGAGTTATGTGACAGAAACAAGCTCTAGTGCTGTACCACAGAAAGTGCCTTTTAGCTTCATCCCACAGGTGTTCAGACACTGTGCTGAAAACAAATAATCTGTTGACCGTGATCCTGGAAGTAGATTGTTGTTGTACTGTCAGCACTCACATCTTGTCCAGATGTGTCCACAGGGAATAAAAGGTAAATACCAACACACACACAACCAAACTAGAGGCTGCAGGTGCAGTGAAACCAAGCAGAGAAGGCTGTGCAGCAAGCACCACACATTCCTCCTCCTTCTGAACAGCACAGGAGCTCTGCTCTGACTCTCTGAGTCACTTGTACGTCACACACTCTGTACTCCAGCACTTCATCCTTTTTCTGGAGAGGGAAGAGCTAACATAGCTATGGCTAAAAAGTCAGGAAAAATAGGAGGTATATAGAGATATGACCTAGGCTGTGGAATGATTCACATCAGTCCAGAAAGAGAAAATATTGGTTATTTCTAGTTCCTTTTTTTAATGTGTATTAATTCCCAGATTCTCACCCAACCCAAAACTCAGGACTTCAGGATCACAAAGAACAGAAGCCCCTGAGGAGGAGGAGGAGAGGTTCTGCTCTGGAGCTAACTCTGCAGTGTCAGGCTGTGGGTGGTTCAGCCACACATCTCTAGGAGCTCACAGACTGAACCCCTGGGATACCCTCTGCAGTTTCCAACAGTCCAGAGGAAATGCACTGATCTTCCACAGAATTACCTAGCTTAGCAAGCTCACTAAGAGCTAAAGGTAAAGCTTTCTGACTGCCAACAGGTTCCTTGGCTCGAGAGAAAGGGCTGGAAGCTGCCAGCAGGTATGGATGGACACAGTAAATGCCATCCAAAAGCTTTTGCAACTGTTCCTCTCCCTCCCCAACCTCCTCTACAGGTCAAACTGCACCATTTATTCTCTGCTGTAGCTCCAAGGTGGAAACACAGATTATTGCTGGGTGAATAAATAGATCCTGTCTTATTCAATAATAAATAGAATTGTACCAGTCAGCAGTGGAGCTTCCTTGGAGATTTGGCTAAGTCTCTTCTCACCAAAGCAGAGACCACAGAGGTGCAGCTTCCCTAGGCTTTGAGTTTATTCTTGGGATTCTGCCCAGGAAACAGTTTCATAACAAAACTGAAGAACCTGGACTTTCTGTAGATATTTCTGTGTTTCTCTAGATGTATCACCCTGCTGGCAGAGCAGGCTCATTAACAGAAAACCTCAGAAATAATCAGTTATCCCTTCTGGAAACCTGTTGCCAGCTTGAGATAGATCTTACCTTCATGTCACTTGGTGCTGAATTGGCACTGCCAATGTCTTTGACAGGATTCCTAGATGCCTTTGGGCATGAGCTCCACTCCTTCCTCTGGCAGCTCATATGAAACACAAGTAGAAGGGATCAGGGCTTTACAGACACTTTCTAGGCATCTGCCTGAGAAGAATATTGGTTTGTCTGAAGATAACACTGAATTCCCCAAGACTTTTTCATGACTTATTAAACTGAAATATCAGTTGGACACAGTTGACCTTAATTGATTTAATGAGCTTTCTCTTATGAATGTGAAAATACCAGTTACTTAAAAAATACTTAGTATTCAAAATGCTATGTTTTAAATGTCCTTGAACTTACAAGGAACTGCAAAAACAAGATAATTCCTCAGCTCATCTAACAGAAAATGTCCCAGGGACAGAGGTTGCTTGGGTATTGCTGGCATGGATGGAGGTGAAGCCTGTCCCCCTAAAGAGTTCTCCAAGGACAGAACAGAGCCAAAGGACACCTAGGTTCCTCTTGTGTTCTCTGAGGTGAGCAGTGCTGTAGGAGTGCAGAGCAGCTCCCACCATGCCTCACCCTGCTGTCACCTCACTCACTCGGAGCTGGTTCCTTGCCCAGCACCCTTGAGAAAGAGCAGGAATTGCCACCTTGGAAAATGGATTTTATTGCAACACATAATTGAAAAGATAAAGCTGAAAAGCAGGAGGTGGCAAATACGAATTAACATGGCTCTTTTCCAGTCTCACTCCCCACTGGGAGCAAGAGCTGCTTCCCAGAGGAATCCTCAGCTGGAAACTGCTTTTGGCTACAGAGCAGCAGTGACAAAGCTCTTGCATGACTAAGGAGGGAGAGGAGAGCAAGCAGCAGGAAAGGCATGGCCAGGGACACGGACATCACCTGCACGAGCTGATACACTCAGGGTAAGTCACCAGGCTGTTGTTTATCCAGGGAAACAGAGACAGCTCCTTCAGGAATGGTCTGCCTCACCCAGGAAGGTCTTGGCACTTCTGAGAATGTCACTGCTCTCTACTGCCTTTCAAATAAACAATGGGGTGGCCCAGGCAGGACAAAGGGACAGTGGAGTCACTTAAAACTGTAAAGCTGGAAGCAAATTTAGCAAGGTTGATCATTTCTTGGTTAGCCCAGCCCCTCCCTGTCCTGGTACCCAGCTCACCAGTACAACTCCCCACTGGTTTCATCTTGGACAGGAACTAATTAAGAGAATATGGTGGAACTACCTTCCAGCTTTCTGTCTCTGATGACTTCATAATACCCAAAATCAGTTACCAAAGGGGATAATTAGCAAAGTCCAAATAGGAAACGATTAATAACATGACAAAGCCATGATTACAACAGTCTATTAACTGCACGACAATACTGGTCTAATTATGGCAACATTGACTTTTATTACTGTGAAGTAGCTTGCTCTATCATTAAAGAGATTCATGGATGACTCTGAGTTTAATGTGAAGAGTTATATTTAATATCTTGAAGATGTAATTTAGCTATCCTTCCACCCACTCCCCATGGAGAAAACAAAATAGGTTTGATGGGTCTCTCAGCACTCCAGCATCTATTAGTCATTCCATTCTAGTTACCTTTTGCATTCAAATGAAGTTTGAATACCTCCAGAGGAAGTTGAAGGGAGATGAAAAGATGGAAGACTTTAGGCTGAGGCCCAGCATGGGACCAGGCTCATGCTGGAGGAGCTCAGCTGCAGTGGCCACCAGCCACCAGGACCTGTGCCACTGACCCAGTGGCCCTCCTTCTGGAGCCCCTTGGCACCTGCAAGAGGACAGATGGATTTCTGCAGGCCCTGGAGCAACCTCAGCACAGGCCCCTGGCCCAAGCAGCCTTTGACCTGACCTTCTGCTGAGGGTGGTACTGGCATCCCCTGCAGTCCCACAGCTCTGTCATCATCCACAGACCCAGACAAAGCCTCTGAGCTGATCCTGCCAAGAGCAAATGGACACCTTCCCTGCAAGAGCTTGTTACTGGTGAGTTTTCTGGTAGCCAATGGAAAATTTTAGAATCAGGCAGAGCTCTGGCTGGTCTGTTCCCCACCAGGTTTCTTTCAGCTGAAAAAGCAGCTCTCAGGTATTCTGAGCTATGATTTGGAGCATCCAAAGTCTTGCCACAGCAATTGCTCCTGGAAGAGCAATTATAGGAGATTGTAGAGCCCAGTAGTAGGGGGAGATGGTGATGTGCCTTAACCTTGCTTGGACTGGCTGATGACTGCTTTTCCCAGGGTGATATATTAACCATTGCTCATTCCATGTCCATTTTTGCCACATTTTTCTATTGCAACAGTGCTTCTGAGACTATATTGTTCTATTTCTGCAGGGCTTTGTCGAGATCAGGCATTCAAATGATGGATTGCTACAAGAGTTATTGCTGGAGAAGACAGGCACTCTGGGGCTACAGCAGACCACGTGAGGCACCTACCAACTGCTGATCTAATTTGCTCTCAATCGAGAGGCATCAGCAATGTAAGTCTGATTAGCTGAGGGCTGCAAACTGAGCATGAGAAACTGTGCTGAGTCTTGGATGCCCGAGGCGAGGGCAGAGAGGAGCACAGGACAACAGCAGGGGAAGAGGCTTCCAGTAAATCCTAGCTATAGAGATGTTTATTTAGCAATGCCTTTCAGCTCTGAAGCCTTTTGCAGTGGGAGGAGCAGGGACTGGATGGAACAGACACTGAGTGTTAAACCAACACACCAGCATAGCCAAACCCAAACCAGGAGCACAGCAGAGCAGGAGAAGCACTCCTTTGGGAAGACAGCTGAGAGCAAGCCCTGCAAAAGGCACCATGGAGCACAGCAGCAGACAGAGCACTTCACCACAGGGATTTTGGAAAGGAAGCTGGCTGTCTAATAAATCCTGAAATGCTGTGTTGGATGAGAGGTGAGCTGCAGTGCAGCAGTACATGGTTCTCAGCCAGCTCCTCATCCCTTCCCCAAGCATGCCACAGCTATGGGAATGGTAAAAGAGCAAATAACACAGGTCAGATTGTCCCTGTCAGCCAACACAGCCTCAGTTCTTGTGTCAGCAAGCAGCTCTGTCTAACAGAGCCACAACAAAGTGTGCTCTTGGCTCTGCAGAGATCATGGGAAGCATTGCAATCCTGCTCACTGACTGTCTCTGTTTGCTGGGATTTTGTCCAGTGTGCCAGCCCTCTGCTGAGGTCCTCACTGCCACATCTGCAGGTCACCTCGATGCCATTTAGTTGTCATCTGAAACTTCAGCAACACTCCTCCTCTTGATTTACTGGTTGTGCTCTCCAGACAGCTATGAGCTATAGGAATATGTCCTGAAATATTGTTCAGTTAGACAAGTCATTAGCAGCTGTCACTTCAAAGCCTAGCTGCAGTCAATTTGCTTTTCACAAGCAGCCTAGCAGCAGCAGCAGAGGAGCTGGCTGTGTTGTGAAGCACTGCAGCAGGGGCTGCTGCTCAAACACCTGCACAGAGGCCTGGGTCACTAGTGAGGGAAACATATTTCTTCATGTTCTCAGCAGATGTTAAAGGAGCAGGTCAGAAAACATCTATGGATTGAGCAGAGCTCCTGTCATCCCTCAGCCAGGGATGACATCCTGTCACGCTGTGGGTGCAGCAAGGGCTGCAGAGCAGGCCCCATGCAGCAGCAAGTCAGGTAGCAGGAGCTGGAGAGCTGGAGCTCTCACCTGCAGCTCCACAGGTCACAAGCCCCTGAGTTTTCTTAGACCCTCCAAAACTGCTCACATCCAGGGAGTGATCTAAGCAACAGGAGCTGGAGCAAGTGTCAGCTGTCACTTACCTACTGATCAGCCCGACAGGAGCTCAGCTGCTTGTCAGGTGTCCTTGCAGGGGGACAGGGAGCATCCAGCCAGGGACAGTGCCACATCCTCGGAGTATGTGGGAGAGGAAAATGAAGTTGCAGAAATATTGGGCACCACAACTCACGCAGAAAGAAACAAGTCAGGGTGTGTTTGTCTCTTGGTAATGTAACTAACAATTCAGTACTCACTCCCCTCAGCTGTCCAGCACAGCACCATGGGACCATGTGCAGGGACCCTGCACCGTGCACACCCCACAACCAGGGCACACTTTGTATACAGAGTGTCTCTAGGCGAAGGCAAGCAGCACTTCCAGCTGCTTTCTGCTGTGGAGCCTGCCCAAATCTGTTCATCACTCTGTGTCCACCACAGGTAATTCCAGAGAAGACTGTGCAATGAAAGTGAATTGAGAACAACCTGAAAGCAGGAAGGTTGCTTTACATGAAGAGCACCTCCACACTCGGTTCATGTAGATCAATGTCAAACTCCCCTCAAACCAGCAGAGAGGTGGAAATCTTCATGAGATTAATGCTGCAGATGTTCTGAGAGGAGACATTCCCAGAGTCTCTGGGAAGCTCTGCAAACTCAACCTTCCTCCTGCATGAAGTTAAAAGGAGATTTATCCTGTTCAAATGCTTCCTCAGCCCCTGCACATTGACTCTGGCACTATCAGCTCCCACCAGCTTCCTCCTGCCAGCAGAAGCTCTGCAGGAGCCCAGACAGAGCCTCCTCCTCCTCTCCTGAGCACACCCAGCTCCCTAGCAGAGCACAGGAGGATGGAGACATGATTGCTCACCTTGGCTCTGCCCAAGTTTCAGCTAGCTAGGAAAAAAACTTCTTAAAAATTAATTTGCTGCTACCACAGGGTTCCTGCCATCCAAGAGCTTATTGGAACACCAACTCTAAGCTTCAAAGGCAAGGATGAATCAGAAGCTATTTTGAGAGTAATTATATAAGATTATAAAATTCAAACCATCTCATTATTGCATGTTAAGTATGAAGACAACCTGCTTCACAGGGAGACCTTGCAGGGATCCAGTGTTCCAAGCATCTATGATCTGTGGCCCAAGTGCAAACAGCAACCTCATAACTCCTGTCCAGACAGAACTTCCTCTTTAAGCAGTGACAGGGCTTTTTTTTGACCATTTACTGCAATTCTTCAAGGTGCAGTTCTACAGATGGAAGAACAACTAGAACAGGAGACATGGACACTTCATCTGAAGTTTTGTCCTTGAACAGCTGTGTAATCTGTTGTACTTCCATCGTCACCTTGCCCACTGGTGACTACAGGCTTGGCAGACAGCACTGCCAGGCTCACATCACTACCCAGAGAACAGCTAAGACATCCAAATGGCTGTGCCCCAGCAGAGCAGCTGCTCTGGAGGAGACTGATCAAAGGCTTCTGAAGACCCAAGATGCTGGTATTCAGTGGTTATTGACCCATCTGCTGAGTTCCTCCAGGCTGCACCAAAGGCACTTCTGTTACTCAAACTTTTGCTGTCAGCAATGCAGCATTTCTGCTATCAAAATTCACCAAAAAAAAAAAAAAGGTTCCAAACCAAAGGAGCTATTCTTCAGTGATTTATGTCACTTTGTTGACATAAAAAGTCCCAACCAGCTGTTCTCTAGAGTGTTATAAATGAGATAGTAAGAGTTGTCGCTGCTTTATGCCTAACTGATGGTAACTGTACAAACTCTGATAAGCCACACTGGATGTCATTACATCCAGTGCTGCTCCCAGGACATTTCATCATAGTGTGCTCTACCAACCTCTGCAAATGTCCTGCCAGTGCTGAACACACCCAGTGTCCCTGGGCTGACACAGAGCATCATCTTCCTCCCATGATGCAGCCCTGTTCATACAGGACCTGCAGAGGTGCCAGGGAAGCCTTGCTGAGGCTGTTCAGTGTGGGAGGGAATCTCCATCCTGCCCTGCTGAAGCTGAGCAGCACCAGGCAGAGAGCAAAACACCACAATACAGACACTTGCCCCACAGAAACCCAAAACAAGAAATGCAGGATTCATCCAGAACTCCCCTGGCTCCAGATATAGCAAAGAGTGCGTGATGCACAGACCTGTGCCCTCAGGAGGTCAAGCTGCCAGTTAAAGGCATCTAGACCCCTAGATAGCTATCTAAGTCCTCTTTCTCTCCTCTCAGTTTGTCTGCTGGTGACACCTGGCACACAAAAGGCAGTCTGGCTGTGTGGAGCAGGCTGTGCACGGGATGCAGAGCAGCCAGGAAGGATCCTCCAGCCACCTGCCAGCATGGGACCAGCTGCCTGCTACAGAGACCCTGCGCTGGAGTGCAGCAGTTATGAAAGAGCTTTTCTTTGTTCCAGGCTCTGCTGAATGATCAGGGAACTTCCTCTATGCATGGCTCTGCTCCTGTCATTAGCTGCTGCTGCTGCTTCCATTAGCTTGTAACAAAGACAGAGATCTTTAACACCTAAAACACACTGCACAGCAGTCGCACGTGCAGCTGGACTGCCTGACCCTACAGAGTCATAAAGTGGATTCTCAGACTCCTTTTCCCCCTTTCCAACTGCTCACATGACTCCATGCCATGCAGCTCAGACTCCTTTTAGCATGAACATTTTGGCCACAGACCAGGTTCAGAACTGAGCTCAATTAACTCTGAGCAAGCGCTCGCAGATGTCCAGGAGATGAAGCACTGTGTATGGAAATCCAGCCTTTGCTCCCCAGCACTCTGCTCTTCCAGGAGCACATGCATTGCTGCAGACATGCACAGAACATCAGAGTAACACTTGCATGGCCAGAGGCACTGGTGTGCTAAAATCTCTGGGCAATTCTTCTTCCATGGAACCAAACACTCTACGACTGTATATCTTAATCTGTATCTTGGAAGGGCTTAGGAACTGAGCTGCTGGCACTCTGCCTTTACACTTGCTGCTCAGTTTCCTGTGATGTCAAAAACTAACCTGCTACAGCATAACAAACTGAACTAAACAGAAAGGAAACCTTCATTAGCATCTGCAGGTTCATGAGGTACAAGAAACCCTGCAGGATAGGCATGGAAAATGTACAGTGAGTGTACAATCATTTCAAATATCCTGTCAGTGACACTCCAGGATGCCATTTTGCAATGTACAAGTGTAATTAAAGACAATGCATGGCAGAGAGACAAATCACATCTCCCCCAAAGAGCTGCCACTGCAAGTGACTTCTGTCAGTGAGGGCACTCGACTGTGTAGGGGCTCACACAGGCAAGCTTCCTAATTTTACAGTATACAGATAGGAAGGAAAAATATACATTATCACCTTTGAAAAGGAATAACACATAGCAAAGCTACAAAAAGCTGCTTAACTAACAGGAGATGGAAACCTGGGGTCCTAAAGAAGAACATGCACGTGTACCCTGAAACAGGAACAGTAAGAAGAATGAACAGGTAAGAAGAACAAGAAGAGTTCAAACTCTAGTGAAACGAAGAACTGTATCAGACATGAGCTCCAGTTATGGCTCTGTTTTTATCTCTGAACAATGAATGCACACACGTGAGACAATCTGCCTGTGAGTGCAGTATGTGCAGCAGCAGACTGTGCACAGTGCATTGCCAGGACTTCAGCAAAGCAACAAACACCTGCAAACATAAATATCATCTCAGAGTCATCTCACAAAACAACAGAGATGGTTGGAGTCAGGCTATGCCCTGATTTGAACTAGCTAAAAGCACATGCTTGGTCTCAGTTCAGCTTAGGGAGAATACTGAAAGCAGAAGAAAACGTTTCAACAGCAAAGACAGAAACTGCTGAAGCAAAACATTTGTTAAGAAAAGATGCTCCCTACTGTAGAAAAAAGGCAAAAAAATTAGCAAAGTAACCTCAGAAATGTGGACTTACCAAAGAGGTATCTGCTCCTCAGCTCAGCCCCTGGTCACTGTCCTCTGCCTGCTCACAGACTCAGTTAACACCAGCAGCAATCTGCCTGCCTGTTTCTATGGAGTTGGAGATGCTGATCCCTGACTATGCATGAGGCTACTGCAGCTGCTCTGGAAGAGGCTCCCAGCTCCACAAAAAAGCCTTCAAACATGATCAGCCTCCCTGTGCTGCCTCTGGAATGAGTCAACCAACTGCACTTGGAAGATGCAAAGCTGCATCTCTGCAGAGAAGTACTCACAGTGCTGCTAAGCACACACTCCGCACAGCTCCAGCAGTGCAGTGTATTTAGCAGGACCATCACACTGCATAGCCAGAGGCAGCTCTGGAGTCACAGATCCACACACAATACATAAGCAGACACATGTTCAGAGACAGGCTATATAATCCCATTTTCCTACATTTATGCTGCTGGTTTTAACCTTACTTCAATAGAGTTTTGCAAACCTTGCTCTGGTAGAAATGTTTGAGCCTGATACCCTCAGGATTAGAGCACAAACCTGTTTTACTTGAGCTAAAGAGCAAATCTGCTGCACAGACCTCTGGCTGGCTCTTTTGCTGCTGGTGACCAGGTGCTTGCAGAGGAAGGCAAGATCCATTTTGCAAGTCCATTACTCTGCCACAAGAAAGATCTTTGCCCCCAGGTGCTATTCCTCAGATGCCTGGCCTCTGGAATACAAGCTTCAGTGATTAAGATAACGTGTGCCTGGGTGGCTCTGAACATAGTAACTGTTACATTTACTTGACATACACTCACACAGTGATCCACACAAGTGTGTTATTGCAGCTCTAAGTAAATTCCAGACCTGCTCCTGTTCCATAGGCAGTGGCTGTATGCATCCCATACCAGGGAATGAACTTGTCTTCAGTTTTGCCATTAGTAAAACTATCCTATTAAGGGAATCTTTTTTTTCCCCCAAGAAAACTACCCCAGAAGCAATTTTTCCATATAAAAGTGCAATTAAAAAAAAAATAAACCAACCAAAAACTTCTGTTGCACAGAATTTCACCCCTTTTTCTGGCTGCAGCAAGAGCAGTTCCATACTTGTGTGTTTAACATTTTAACAGTATTTGCCAAGTGCCAGGAGGGTGCTCAGTGCTGTACAAGATGTGCTGCCTGCATCATGAAGCTTAAAAGGAACAGTTCACACAAAGGGCAAAACACTAAATGTGCTCTGAATGACTGTGGGATAAGAGCTCAGGACAGCTGACAAAGTCTGCTAGGAAACAGAAATCATCATACAGTTTTGCATTTTCCCCAGCTGTCTTTTCTCTGGAATGATCATGTTGTTTTCCAGTCTCTTCTGTGGAGCCAAGCTCCCACGCCCTGCTTGGCATGACTCCCCAGGACTGGCTGGCAGCCTCTGTCCACAGCCAGACCTGGCGCTGAGCACCATGGGGAGCAGGACCTGGTTCAGGTAAAGGCTGGGAGTGTGTCAGTAATGCAATTCAGACCAAAGTGAGTGGTGCAGAGAAGCACAGAGCACAGCTCATGGTGGGGAGAGCTGTGCAGGGCACGATGCTGTGCCTGGTACCCAGGGCCGCTGGCAGATGGCAGCTGAGCTCCCTGCAGCATGCAGCACACACTTGCTAGCCCTGGGAGCAGCCCTGGGCAGGAGCACTCAGGGGAGAGCTTGCTGCACCACAGGAGCTCACAGTGAGCCCTGGGCAGCTGGGTTTGTTTCACTGTTTCCCAAAGACCCTGGACCCTGTTGCTCTCCCACAAGCAGCTCCACTCCCAAGCGCAGAGGTGACGCGGGGTGGCTCGCTGTGCCCAGCACAGCATGGGCTCCCCCACATTGTCCACCAGACACTTGGCACTTCAGTTGGGTTTGTCCACAAACTCCCTCAGCTATATCCTAAAGCACTCCCTGCACCTCCAGGGCAGAGAAGTGATGTATCTGTTTATTTAAGGCACATCACCTCAGTGGTAAATGTTGTCCCTACATTCCAGGCATCCCCACTGCCTGCAGCCCATGCCTATGTGTTAGTCACACTCACAACATCCCTGCACAACAGCTGAGGACTGGCAGGGAAAAGAGCTGTCAGATGGAGGGAGCTACGGGGGAGGATTTCAGATAGGCACAACAAAAGGATGCTGCATCTTGCTCGATCTCAGGGCCCACAGCCAAGAGATCAGTTCTATTCCTGGCACTGCCACGGGCCAAACTGCAGGCGAAGCTCTCCCTGACCAATCAAGAGCAAACCTTACTCATCCAAATACCTGATTTTTCTGACACACTTAGCTGCTGGATTAGTAGCCAGCAGCATCCTGCAGTGCTCCTCTGCTGGGTACACACTGGAGAAAGGCTGCAGCTCTCTTTCTTTTAGTGCCTTCAGGGAGGAGAATCAACTATTGCATAACCTGCAGTACAGAGGAGCATCTACCTCATACACAGGAGCACTTTCTGCATTCAGTCTGAAATGCTTTAAAAAGAAATCACCACATAAAACCATACTCTGACATATTCCAACACAAACTACTCAGTAATATTTTTCATGTCACAGGGTTTTTTCCACTGTCAGATGCAGTTCAAGAAGGCTAGGGATACCTAGCTAATTTCTTTGCAACTCCACAGCATCCCCAAAAGATACTGCTCTCCATCAATACATAAAACCAAACCTCCTCTCAGGGTCTAATGGCAAGCAGAGCTGTACAGAAGCAGCCCTGGCTCCCAGCTCCAGCAGCACGAGAGCTCTTCCATCTGCTGGCTCACAAACAACATGAACTTCATGGAGAGACTTGACAAGCCAAGCTGATGCAGCCATTAGCTAATGGATTCGTCCAGGAGCTAACAAACTGACAGAGAAGCTGTTGACTTCCCATGGTGATGACAAATGAAGCCAATTTGACTCCAGCAAACTTTGCACCCAGGCTGCTGCGGCTGTGCTGGCTGCAGGGCTGCACTTGGGCAGCACCCAGCACCCACCTACTCTCCTCTCAGTGCCAGTACAGACCCTGTCTCAAAGCCAGGTCACTGCTCAGCTGCACACAGCCTCACATCTGATGTGCAGCTCTTGAAGAGGAAGGACTCGAGGGATCTGAGCACAGGACTCCAGGGAGCTGATAGCAGAATTGCTTAAGCTAAGTCTTCAGTGTAAAATGGGCAAAGCACAAATGCAGATAATTAGATAACCATCCATGCACTGATGGGGAAGGCACCTTACCACTGTGACAGTGATGTCAGTTAACATTCCATCTGAACAGAGTTGTTTCCCTTGCTGAAGCAATTTTACATCCTGGCATTTGAGAAATATTAGTGCCCCTTGGCCCAAACAGTGCCCTCAGTGCTGGCTGGACATTAAGATGGTCCTGGTCATGTGGAGCAGAGACCACAGCTGTAAATGCACCCAGTGCAGCCAGCCCAGGGCACTGGGGTAGATGGAGGCTGACATTTAAACCAGAGATGTTAAATGCATATGATAATGTGATTATGACCTGAAAAATGAGGTTCTGAGCAGGCTGAGCAAACAAATGCTAACCTGTCACATCAGGGTGGGCAGGACAAGAGCTAGGACAGGTATTTCTGCTGCACAGAGTCATGAAAACCTTAATTTTGGTACCAAAGTGAAAAATGATGGAATAACACAGTAAGTTACTTGCAGTAAGCAGCTGCACTGGGTGCAGTGAAGAAGGACAGTAGCAGCAGCAGTAAGAGGCCATCAGGACAAGCAGGTGTAAAGCAAAGTCATTTTAAGATGACAAGGTAGAGAGTGGGATGTGAAAGGAAGATATTAGGCTGGACAAACTGGCAAATCAGTGGTGGAAGCATCACTGCAAGCAGAGGGATGGCAGAAGCCAGCAAAAGCAGAGAGCTGCCAGTGTGCCCTGGGCACAGCCACGTCCCAGCACCAGGCACTGGCAGAGAGGGGAAGGAGAAACTGCGGCAAGATGACACAGAAAGCCTTGGGCAGGGTGTGAGGGGCTGCTGTGCTGCAATCAGGCTCTGCACAGGGGTCCTCAGGAGACACAACTCTTGTGTGCAATTAGGCTCGATTGGTCGATCATCATCTACAGAGACCTTAAAAGAAGCACCTGGTCCAAATGTTCTGACTTTAGTGTGTTAGCAATGATGCTAAAAGGTGTGCAAGGTGGAGCTTCCTCCTCAGTGTGAGGGCCTGGGATGCATGCTCCCCCTGCCAATGTCTTCTGAAGTCACAGCAGAAGATGACCTCGCTGGAAGCAGAAGTTGTGAGCGGAAGTGTACAGAAGATGAACCACTTTGCAAGGAAGCAATGCCCCTTTTCTCTTCGAGCAGGGTACTTGCTCCTGATGCCAGCATGTCTCCCTAGCTCTGCAAGCTGACAAGGAACAACTCCAGGCAGTTCTTAGGGAAAGTACTCCAAGATCCCTTACTGGTGAACAAAACCCATGTAAGTCCCTCCTTTTCTCAGGCTGGGATGACAGCAAGCAGCTCCTGTCAGCTCAGTTACTTAGGATTTTTTACTGTTTTTGGTTTTATGCAGGACAGAAGTCTATGTTCTTAACAAAACAAGGAACTTGCACATAACCTTTCTTTCATTAACCACCTCCTCACCAGCGAGTAACAGCTTACCTGTCCCCTCCTTGCAGCTGTCCCCATCAGGCTACATCATTTCCATCAACAGGTGAGGTAGTACTTGCACCCAAAACTTCTCCTTGGCAGAGGTGCAAAGGAACACAAGGTGTGCCCAGACCAGAGCCCCGAGCCTGGCACGGGGCTGGCCAATGCTTCCCTCCCCAGGCCAGTCCTCTGCCTTCCTCAGGCTGCAGGACTCACAAGCAGACAGGACCTGATTACTGTACCTGGCTCGGAGATAATCAGGCTCTGGTCAGAAGGCAGCAGGAGGAATTCCCTGCAAGTGTCCAGGTCCAAGGCAGGGAGGCTTCTCTTGCGGCAGAGCTCGGTGACAATGTGGAGTGCCCTCTGACAGCGGCTGTCATCCCTGGGACCACTCATCTCCCACACGCATCCTCCACTCGCCCCCTCCGCTCTCTAGGAAAGTCCAGCTAGGACAAGAGGGGTGGGTTGAGTTTAGTCACACAGACTCACACCAGGTCCAGCCTCTGGCATGGCAGCATCCTGAGGGACACCCTAGCCAGGCAGGGCTTCAGCTCCACAAAGCCTCCTCAGCACCCCGAGCAGGAGCTTTAGGTCAGTCCCAGCTTTCTGCAGCCCTGCCAGTGCTCCTGGTGCCTCATTGCCTTTGAGATCAGAGATCTGTTTACTGCCAAGGCGTGTTCCAGGCAAAGAACCTCCTACCAAATTCAGTTTCGTGCCCTCCATAGAACGTTGTTAAAGCTGCAGCCCAGATAATTCTTTTTAACCCTTTCATTGCTGCCCCTTCTCTCTTCTCCAGATGCAGAGTTTCAAAGCTCAGCCCCAGAGCAATTTTGAAAAAAACAAAAAAAAATGTGAATGCTGAAGTCTCCTGGCTGAGGACAAGAACTCATCAGGCAAGAGACAGGAGTGCTCTCACCAACTACTTACAACTGCCAAAGGCAACACAAGAAAAGCAGCAGGTTGTATTGATTTGTTTGTGCTGGTCCTAGGCTGCAGATGGCACTGGAGATTGAGCATGACATTGGATTTCCTAATTAGATTGTATTTGTTTTAATTTTCTGCAGTATTATTTTATCCCTGTTGTAGTTTGGCAGACAGGTCATGCCACACGACAGAGCTACACTTCTGAAGAGAGACTGTATGTGACAGGCATGGGGAAAGGAGCAAATGTAAAAGAGGCAATTAAAATTAAGAACAGCAGAATGATTTCTTGCAGCTTCTGGAGCACAGAAGTCAGTACAAACATAATGAAGATACTGGAGAGCCATGACTAAAGCTTCACAGGTCCCTCAGCCCCACATGGCAACAGGGCATGGTTAGATTAATGCCACTGTGTTTATTTTGTCTGTTAATTACTTGCTGAAGCACTTTAAGCTATCACACCCCACGAGTCCCAGGAGTTGCTTCCCTGGAGCACAGGTCCTCCAGCAACCCTCCAGCCTGGCCACACAGCTTCCCACAAGGCAGCAAAATCCTCCCAGCAGCTCTGTGTCTGCATTTTCAGGCTGGGGACTCCAGGACCTACCCCAGATCCAACTCCTGCTGCCTGGTCCCTGCCCACTTCTGCTCTCTTGGACAGGCCTGGGGGTGACAGGGTCTGGGCATCAGGGACCTGCCCCACTGCTCTCCCACAGCGTGGCTGAGGTTGCCTTCTGCCTCACTGCAGCCCTGAGCTGGAATGATAAAATGCTGCTGGCTCAGTGACTTGCTGCCAACACCGAAGGTCTGTGTAGCAGCTGAGGTGCATGTGGCAGCCACAGAGCTGAAGGCATTGCTCCAGTGTCCCTGCACACAGGACTCCTCTGATCATACCTTTGCTTCCTGCCTCCCTGCCTAGCCCAACGTGTTCTGGACACCTTACGCTGCTCGCTGAGCACAGGACTGTGCCACAGTGCCTGATCCAGCTTGGCAACTTCTGTCTGGCAAGAGCAACTTACCTTGCACTTCTCCCAAAAACTTCTATTGCCAAGACAACAAGAGTGAAATCTTCTGCTAACACAGCAATAAGCTACAAGAGATCACCAAGAGATTAGACACTACCATCTCCTGGTCAGTGCTGTGCAACCTTCTGCTGCAAACAGTCTGAGGCATACCTGCAGTATTCCTGCAAGTGTTTACCACACGGAGCAGACACCAACATCACCAGCTGCTTGCTGGCAGCACTGGTCAGCAGCTTGCAAAGGTCTGTGTCTACTGAGGAGAGGTTCCAGACTTTGCAAGGCTGGAAGCTGAACCAGTAATTTCCCAGGGGATCAAGCTCAGGTGTTGTTTGCATCATGTTTATCACAGAACCATAGAATGGTTTGGGTTGGATGCAAGTGAGACCCTGGCTAATGGCACCATCACCATGGCTCCCCAGCGTGGCAACGTTTTTTGCCTGAGCCACCAAAACTGGCACCAAGAGAAGAATTCCTGGAATACAGAATCACAGAATCACGAAGACTGGAAAAGACCCCCAGGATCATCAAGTCCAGCATACATCAGTCAAGCATTTCAATAGACAAACAAAACCCCTTAGAAAAAGGTTAATGTCCACTTGAGACCTTGTAACACAGAAATCAATAATAAAATTCAATTATTTGGGAAAAAAAGATAATTTTATTTCAAAGGTAATACCAAGAACTTTTTGCTTTTAAATCCAAAGTCACCTCGGGTCAGTTACTCACCTTCATTTACATATCAGAGGATTCCAGTCTGGAGAGCATCCTTCTTGCAGCCAGTCCCAGACTGAATTTGTACTGGGTGGCCAAATTTCTCCCTAAGCCTGTTTCCACCTTCCAGTGCAAACAAATGCTCCCCAGCACTGCCAGGGCCCTTGGGCAGAGCTGATGATCTTTGAAGAAGCTCAGCAGCTTTGTCTCATCCACACCCACCTTGGCATTTCAGACTTCCCATGCCTGGCAAGCTCTTCCCTGCAGCTGCTTCCCATGGCATTTAGGAAATGCCTTCCCCTCCATTTATCTCCTCCCTGTCCCCTGGCCTGAAGTTACATTTACAGAGGCAGAACTAACAGTTCAACAGCAAATGCTGCATCTGTAGCTAGTCCAGAAGGGCTTAGACTTGAATAAGTGTTAAGGGAAAATGGCTCAGTGGACTGGGATTACACAAAGCAAGGTTTGTAGCACACTGCAGCTGGATTAGTGAGAGTATGTTCAACCTCTAAACTGTTTATGTCTGGAGTCCAATCACGGCTAACTGTATGTACACCTACATTTTCCATCCAGCACATTGGGTCACACCTATGGCAATGTGTGCTACTGGGGTGGAACCACAAACCTATTTGCCCAGCTGAGACAGAACATGCTTTTCATTTCATTTGGATTAGGACACATTTGAAGCTAATTTTTTTTCCTTAAATAATAATCAAGCCTGGTATGGGAGCAGCAGCATTTATTTCTGCCAGTGCTAACTAATAGGATGATATTGTTTACTCTCCCAGATAATACAATAACTGGAAACAGCTCAGAAATGATCCAGAGCTTCTTTCCAGGAAGAACAATGCTGTTCTGGATCCTTTGGCAGAGTCCATGTGCCATCTGCCCATAGATGCACCATGCAGCACCGTGCACCTTCATGCCTACTTCCAGTGGCAGACAGCGTGCCAGCAGTGAGCAAATCCAGCATCCTTCCTCAGCCCTGTGCTCTGAGAGGAGGAGTTGATCCTGCTTCTCGTAGCAGAGTCTGGACTCCATGAATTAATTTAAATCCAACACCATTAGCAAGAACTGGGCTGAAACTGAAGTTAGAAAAAAGTACTCAAACCAGTTGTGTGCTAGGTGTTAAATCTGTTCCCAGCTCTGTGTGGAACCTTGCTGCCAGCCAGCAGCAGGCTCCTGCCTCTGCCCCAGGAGCATGTGGAGCAGCCAGAGCTTTGCCGTTCTACTGGTAACAGGTCAGCAAGAAGAGCATCCCCTCCCATGGTGGAGAGGGCAGGCCAGGCAGAGCTGTGTTTCCCCAAAGAGCAATGACTTACATTCTTTTACACAAAAAGCAGAGATCACTCCTCTGTGCACTTCTCCAGCAGAATCATTTGCCAACACAAAGGTCTCCAAGACCCTGGTCCCTCACACTGCATAGCAACAAAACTCACCAAGGCTCTGTCTATTGCACAAAGCAATACTAGACACACAAAGGAAATACTGTTTCCCCACCCGTGTGTGCTCAGCCTCTCCTGGCTGCACAGTTTGCTGCTCATGACCTGTGCAAGCTTTCTTGGGAGCAATTACTCACCTCTGGACACCTCTCTGTGAATATCCTGGCAACACAGGGAAGAAGGAGGGAAAAACAATCCTGAATTTGTAGCCTAAGGTGACAGTCCCTAGCCAGCGCTGCAGCAAACTCTAAGATGTGAAGTTTAAAGATGAACAATTCACTCACTTCCTCAGCACAGCCCATGATGAACCTGCACATCAAAAGGTCACTGAGGGCTAGGCAGGAGCTGTAGCAAGCTCCTGTCCTCCAGCACCAGCCAATGCTGCTCTGCAGAGCCAGCTCTGCTGACCTGGTGGCAAGGGAATGTGGCCTAGTGGCCTGAAAAGCACTGATTCCAAGAGCCACTGCAGCTTGCTGCACACCAAAAGGGACACACTGAAGGCTGAGTGCATCCAGGCAAGAAGCTTTCTAGGGGCAGGACTACCAACAACGTTTGTTTTCTGGTGATGAGACTTCTGAAATGTATTGACCTGGAATCTTTGCAGAGCCTCAAGGCGAACAGTCAGGGTATGATTTGGCAGGGCTGGGAGCTCAGAAATGCCATTTCTGCTCCAGCAGCATCAGATGGCTGAGCGACATCAGATGAGATTGTATCAGAAATGTGGTTGTGTTGCAGCTATCAGCCATGCCCAAAAGCCATTAGCTAAATAGCTTGGGGAACTCTGACCTTTCCCTTCTCCAAGTAGCTGCATTTAACATAAGGCAGATTATTGAAGTGGGAGCCCAGGGCCCTCACTGGGGCACCTGCCCCAGGACATCCACCCCAAGGTGGCTGTGCCAGGACAAGCCTGGTGGCACACACCCCAGAGGCCTGTCAGCCCCGTGTTAGTTTGACAAGCTAGGGTTATTCAGGATCTAAACTTCAGGAAGATTTTGGCAGGAAATCCTGTTACCTGAACACAGCATCACCTCACAGGAATGAGTGTTAAATTGGGATTAGACCCACTGCAGCTCCTCAGCCTGAGCTATACAATTAGTTACTATCTTCCCCCAGGTCACATCCACATTTCTGCAGTGCTGTGAAAACCTGAAATGCGTTTCTGGTACTCAGCTACTAGAAGGATTAAGCTGGCCTCTGCATAAATGTTAACAACTGACGTTAACACATCATTTTTCTGAGAACAGATGAAAAACTGCTACTTTTAGGGTCTTATTTCAACCCTCTGTGCCATGGACACTATCATCAGTATCATTGCATGATTTATTTTAAGAAGACTGCACTTTCCTTGAAGGCCAAAAAAATGATGGTGTCAGAGCCCAGAAGACAGGTTAAAATTGGTCTTTGGTACTAAAGTGCTAAGGATTCTGGAGCAGCCTTTGCTCCACACACCACTCAGCCACCGTAATCCAGGAAAGCTGAAGAAGGTCTTTCTAAGCAGAACTGCAGTGGTCTCCAGGTCTTCCCTGGCAGCATTAAGCATTTCCAGAGTAGGATGAGGGTTTGGTTCCACTGACATTCCTGTGACACTTTCAAGCTCCCTTGTGCACTGGACCACACCACCAGGAAAATCTCCTGTGTCTGCAGAGCATGGTGAGAGACTCAACACATCTCTCTGCAAATGCCTCTGCAGTGCTGGAGGCAGGAACACCTAGCAGAGAGTGCAGGAGGTCACAGGCTCAGCCCTCAGAGTCAGCACAGGCTTTAAAACACAATTGTTTGTGTGGAAATAAAAAAGCAAAGCAGATAACATTTAATCACAACCTTCTGGAAGAAACAAGCTAAGCTGATATTTGTATTGGAAAAGAAGGAGTTGTAAGTTGGGGGTTTTCCTCCTCAGTGTGCTTACAAAGCATTTGCCATATTCTACTTATTTTCATCCCTCCTAGGGGAAATACAAGTAATAAAAATAGCAGTACTTCTGAAACAGAGAAAACAAAACCAATACTGCACAACTTTGCCTCAGAGATAAAAAGCTGTAGTTGTTTTATTTCAGGAGAAAATTAACACCTGAAATGCAACCTGAGAGCTCTTTGATTAACCTGCTCCATCAGCCTCCAGAGAGCACCACAGAACCGCAGAATCTGCTTCCTCCCTGCCAGACAGGCACAGCCCTGCACCATGGCACCACATCACCACCCTGCAGGGACTGACAGCTCCTCACCCGCTCTGCAGTGTCCAGCCCTTCTGAACTGAACCTCCCCTCAGGTCTTTGGTCACATCATCCCTTATCTCTCCCGTGTCCCCCCCCCCAGGTGCTTCCCCTGAGGGTTCAGCCTGGGGAACTGGATCGTGTGTCTCTCTCTGCAGGGTGTTTGCTGCTCGCCCGACGCGGCAGCAATGACCTGGGCTCTGCTCGCCCAGCCGGGCAGCGCACAGCGCTCCGGAGTCTCATGGCTGAGGCAGAGAGGGAAAGGAACGAGACTGAGGTGCCCAGGTCACCAGATTCCACTTCAACACAACACAGACACAGGGGTACAGGGCAACACGTGCAGAGCATGCACAGCACCCACGCCTCGCTCCCAGCACACAACAGGTCCTCAGCAGGGACCTCCCACCCCTGCAGAAACCAAAGCCAGCCTTGCCTGAGAATTCCTTCCCGAAACAAAGCTACTTGCTGGCTCGGAGAGCAGCGGAGAGCTGGCTGTGCTAGAGCACCCTCTGGTGACACATTCCGGGTGAGAGGTTTAAAGAAGGAGCAGTTAGTCTCGACATTCTCAGCAGAATGATGCACAACTTACCGCTGTGATCTCTGCTCTGATGCAGGACATGTGCCTGACTTCAGGAGGCTGATTATCCACAGACTGCTCTGTGCTTCCCAACAGTTGTTGCAGTTCTCTGAATCACATGCACCTTCCCTGCTGAGCTGATTAAACCTCAGACTGGGAGAGAGTGTCTTCATTTGGACAGAGTTCTTCATGGAGCTGGTCAGAAGGACTTGTTGCTGCAACATCTCCTTCCTTTGAAAACATGCTAAGGCCAATAGAACAGATAAGTAACTTAAATTTAGGATTTTCTGGAGACACAATTGACCTCCAAGAGGAAGAGAGACTTCAGTTTAATATTTTACATCTTGTCCTGCAGTCAGCTGCAAACTCCCTGTTCAGCTCCATGACACAGAGCCTGGGACAGCTGCAGAACTGTGCTGAACATGTCTCTAAACACAATTTCAAATGAATGGAGTTTTCAGTCAGTTTCAGAGCTAACTTTTCTGATAGGAAAGTCATCTGAAACAGACACACACTGCAGTGCAGATCCCTGTGCCAAATTCACAGCTCTGGCACACCACAGCAGCATATCCCAGCCCCAACTTTCCTGTGGTGATGGAAATCTTCAGAAGATATGATTTACAAGCACTTTAGTTGCAAGAGCTGTTAACAGCAGCATCATGTGTCACCCACCAGTTACTTAGTGTTTACTAAGTCTTCTGGCATGAAAAGCTTTTGTCCTTATGACATAGGAGGCAAAAAATAAAGATACTCTCAGCAAGCCATTTGCTCTGCAGGTCTAGCTGGGGAAACGATGGCATCCTGGGAGGCCTCAGTGCTCTCTTCAGCTGGCTGGACTGTCAGGGCAGGGGGATCTGGTTTCCCCGAGGGAATGCAGGAACTGAGCTGCATAAACTCCTCCTGGAGGCAGTGATTGCTGCAGATTGAGAGCCTCAGGTGCCGGCATGTTAACAGCTGCAGCTAAAGTTTCCTGCAAGTATCAGGAAAGCCTTTTGCCAGACATGACCTAGACCTAATGACCTAATGCAGGTGTGCAAAAAAGAAACTCAAATTGAAAGAGTCTTTTTTCTAATTTAATAGAAATAACCAAAGCAAAATGGTTGTCAAACAATGCTTTAAATTGATCTAATACAACTTCTACAGCACATTCCAGAGCACTTAACAAGAAATATTTACAGGCAGCTAATGTATTAAATAACCATGTAAAGAAAACCTTTCTTTACTACACACTAGCAGAAAACACAGGAACAGAACAATTAGAAAGAGTAACCTTGTTTAAAAAAAAGTTAAATTTGATTATTCAGGTAATACAATACCACAGAAACAGCACTTTTCTGAAGAATTATATGAAAAGCTGAGTAAAGTTCACCATGTGCAAAAAGAACCAGTTCAATTATCAGAAGCAAGAAAGAGTTGAAGAACCCAAGACTGGAATGAATTTAACCCTTCCAGGAGTACATTGACATGTCAAACAGGCTCTCAACTGCACAAATCTTGATAGGTTTATATACATATTTCATGTGTCCTGAACCCAAGACACAGTCCTGTTTGCAGGCCATGAGCAGACATACACTTCTTCTTCTCAGCTGCAGCTCACTCTAGGGTGAAAGCTGCAACAAGTCCAACTGATAAAATATTTTAGTACCTCTCCTTGTAGAAATTCAATCAATCCTACAGAAAGCAGCCTCCAGCTGTGAGATCACTCAATAGGAAAGGCCAAAACTGCATTTCAGACATTTAATAGTTCACTTACAATAAAGATACCAAATCAACTGCCATTTCTGAAACCCAGTTCACTTCAGAGACTAGAAAGCAAAGGAAGCAGGATCCCATGAGCAAACACAGGAGCTGGATAAAGAGTTACTGTACACACACCTTGGGAAAAGGAACCACCCTATCTAGGGATAAATCTCTATGTTCCATCTGGAACATGTCTCTATTTGAGGATAAATGTGTCCCTTCCATCTGGAATATCTCTATGTAAACTGTGGCATATACACTTCTTTTTTTAAAAAAGTACCTCCATTATTTACTCAAATTCCTACTTTTTAAAAAAATACATAATTTCCCCAATCTCTAAAATGAAATGAAATGCCACACCACATTGTCACTAACTCCTCACACTCTCTTTTCAAAAGCTAGACCTGGTGATACACATAAAAACTTTCCTATAAAAGCCCTACCTGAAGATTCCAGAGATGCTAGCAGGCAACAGGCAAAGCACTTTTATTGCTTTTTCCAAGGAAGAGAGTAAGAAAAAACAAGAAAAAGCCAGCTTCCAGCACGATACGCAGAGCTTTAACACACTGCTGCCATCACCTACACTTTGAGAGCTCAGCCAGTGAACTAGGTCACACACAGAACGATACATTGGGGCTAATTTTAAGGACTTATGTTCCAGTGGATTGCAGAAATGTTTATAAAACATTTGATATCCAGTGCTAAGTGTGCCAGCAGTGGCACTCCACACAAGAGAATAACCTCTCTGTATTTAACAGAGCATTTTTATTTTCAAGTCTGGGGAACATCCCTTTTTTTGGATAGGAACTCTGCTTGTTATGCTATAGGCCACTTACTTCCAGGGCACAATCAGAAGACCCAAACCTATTGAGCTGGTTAAGTTATCACTAATCACTAGTAATTACATGGCAGGATACCTGCTGAGGTAACTGAGAAGTCCACAAGTAGCATACTGTACACTTTTCACTCATTTCAAAAGCAAGTTGCTTTTTACTTCTTTGGATTAACTTAGACTTCGGGGTCATTTACTACAAAAACTTGAGACATAAATGGCCATTTTTGCACGTGTCTCAAGAGAGAGCTCCTAGGCCCACCAAGTGCCAGACTAGCTTCTGTCCCAGGAAGCCTGCACTGTGCAGGCAGAGCTGGCACAGACTGCACCCACCCTGGCTTCCATCTGTCAGCAGCTTTGCTGCTAAAGCCATGCTCCAGCTGCCAGGGTACAGGCACACTGGCACCAGCACACATCACCTGGCACAGGGAAGGTGCTCAGAGTGATCTGTTAGAGCAAACCCCATGCACCTGCTCCTGAGCAAGTCACACACAGTGTGGCACCAGAAAGCTGCTTGCACTGAGCAAACACCTACCCATCCTACCATGAGCATTTGCAGGAGTGGGAAACATTACCAAAGCTTAACTTCCCTTTCCATTATTTTTAATAGAATTCAGCTCATTTCAAAACAACCATGGAATTGTTGCATTGGGAGTTCCAAAATGAAGGGGGGGGGGGGGGGGGAGAAAAATCATAGAATGTTGTTAAATAAATGTTGATTTCTTTCTTTTACATAAAATAGAAGGATTTTAAGGATTTTTTGCACAGAAGCCAAAATTCCACAGCCCTTGGAGGAAGCACAAAGCTTACGTGCAGGACTAGAGCTTCAACTCTCCTCAAGGGCAAAGCCTAGCATCACGTGTGGCTTGCAGGTGGCATACAGGCTGGAGCTTAGCCTACAGACTCTTCTGCCTGTCAGTGGGAGTGACCCAAGCAGGGAAGATATCCCAAACACTAGACATCTGCTCTGGAGCCTGGCTGGAAAACAGACAGTACCATTCTTGCTGCAGCCAGGGAGCATGTGCTGCCTCTGAAGCAGATCTCTGCAGCCTGCTCCTTCCCCCACCCTGAGCCAGGTTGGGATGCCACCACCTCATCCTCTGCTCCAGCTCAGGCAGCAGCTACCTGCAGTCCTTGGATCCAAGACTAGTGCCTGACAGAGCAAACAGGTACAAAGCTGAGGCCTGAAGGTACAGAAGCTAGAGTGCTTAAGCACTGTAAAAACAGTGACCCAAATTGAAGAGAATTCACAAAATCTTATTTTCATGACAATTTTAATAATATTCCTTTGCAAAATGAAGCTGAGAATCTAGAAAAGCATCAACAGGCAGTACACAGAGCCATTACATCACCCTTGTTACTATTCGTGTCCTAGTCACACAGGTCATCCTCCCTACGGGCAAAGATTTGGCTATTTGACAATTTAATGTTTGAGTATAATTGCTTTTCCTTTCACACACAAACTGTAAAAAATAAACTTGAACTGGCACTATGTCAATATTGGAGAAATGAAATAAAAAACCCTAACAGTTTGAGTGTAACATTTGCATCAACTGAAGAAGTGAGCTTGAAGTTACAAATCCCTTCAGTCCACTCATCTATTGCAGGGGAGGTGCACAATGTACGTATACTTTGTTCTTACAACAAAAGTATATGTATATGCATATATGTATATGCAGTTTTGCATAAGAACTGGTGAGAGTATCTCTCAGTTTGATCCATTGTGCTCAAATACTTCTCTTTGCCACTATGGTGAAGTGCACACAATGCCACAGGAATTGCTCCGGCTGAGTTTAACAAAACCCCAGTGGNGAAGAGAAGGCTTCAGGGGAACTACTAGTTACTTTCCAGTACCTAAAGGGAACTTCCAAGAAGGCTGCAGAGGGCCTGTTTGCAAAGGCCTGCAGTGAAAGGACAAGGGGCAATGGTTTTAAATTGGAGAAGAGTAGATTTAGACTGGATATTAGGAAAAAGTTCCTCACCACAAGGGTGGTGGAACACTGGAGCAGGTTGCCCAGGGAGGTGGTTGAGTTCCCATCCCTGGAGGCATTGCAGGTGAGGCTTGCCAGGGCTCTGGGCAAGCTGCTCTAGTTGGGGATGTCCCTGGCCACTGCAGGGGGGTTGCACTAGATGAGCTCCAGAGGTCCCTTCCAACCCAAACCATTCTAGGATTCTATGATTTACCCCAGAATTGCTGCATTCACACAAAATCTTATAGCCAAACTATAGTCTGTCAACTTGACCTCATCCAGTGATGTGATTTCTTCACCTTACTTTAACAAGATCTAAATAAAGGCCAGAAATGGCACTGGTTATTTCTAGTATTGAGTGCTGTCAACAAAGGAAACAACTGTTCAAACCACAAGGACTTTGTGATGGGCTCATCTCTGACCAGGAATGTTGGGATGAAGGCAGTGTGCAAGGGGAAGTCATAGATGTACAGATGCATGGGATGCCTGCCACAGGGTCCAGGGAAACAGGGGAATTTTTCTGCTTTCAGGATTTGACCAGAAACCACTCCAAGCCAAATCTGGGTCTGTTCAAGCACTTTGTTCAGTGGATAGACTAGCAACCCAATCTCAACACATATATTCCAATCTTTCCAGACATTTTGCTCATAAGCTGCTTCTGAAGAAAGTTCTGAGTAGCACTCTAATAAAAATAAGACAGAACCTCAAAATGAATGCAATGTTAGAAATAGCATATATTACAAATCTTTTTTGATAGGAACAATTAATAAGAATACATATTAGCTTAAAAACAGCTCAGCAAATGTTGCTGATCTGCAAGAAATCTCAATTCATTATTTACAAATAAGACAAAGTGAACACAGGAAATTTTACACATTTGGTAGTTAATAGGTTATTGTTTGCCAAGTGGTCTATTAGAAACTGATAATTAGGAAGACTGGAAAAAGATCCCAACCAGTTATTAGCTCTTCAGTCTATGTTTTAAGTACAGAAAATGAGACAATGAACACTGGAGAGAACATTCTGCCTCATTAGGGGGAGCAAGGACAGATGACACAACGCTAAGACTTCTGCCATGATTGCATTACAATGTTCTGTGTACAGGATTCATGATAAGTGCACCTAGCCCTGCTGAAAAAAGACTGCTGCCTCTAGCTTAGACTTCATCTGCCAGGAATTCACACTCCTGCACTTGCCAAATCAGAACAGTTAAATGTTGTTTTTATCTTCTGCTATACATAAAACATAGTCAAGAAAGTAAAATGTAGATACTTGGTTTAACACAGAAGACCAGTTCTTCACACCATCACTTCAATGAGATGAAAAAGCAATGACCAACAGGCACTAAGCCCACACACAGAGGGGAGCTCAGGGCTCACAGCTCACACTGCACTCCAGCTCGGATGCAGGACTCCGCAGCTGCACTGCTCCAGGCCACAGGATGTTCTACTAAGCAGTCTCATCTGTACATGGAACATCTAACAAACCTGTTTCTCTTCAACATTCATCCAGCTCTATCTGTGAGACCAGGACAACTGTGTCCCCTCCACCAGAAAAAGGAAGAACATAGCAAACAACCAAGGAAAAAAAACCCAACCAGAATTTTACAGTACAGCTGTTTCCCCTTGTGATGAGAACGCTTTTCTGTACAGGTGTTGTTTGTAATCTAACACTGCTTAAAAACCTATCAGCTTCTTCAAGATGGCCACTGTAGGCATGATAATATTCCAGGAACACTTAAATAACAGTTTTTACAATAAACTTTAGGTCCATATCATTACTTTATATGCACTGGTCTCTCATCTGATTTTAGGCGCTTCCTACGTGGTTGTATAAAATCTTCATCGGAGTCCTCAGTGATTTCACCATCATCCTCTTCCTGCTCAAATTCAGGCAAAGGTTGGAAGGTCCTGTCTGGGTAGATCTCTGTAAGTTTATCTTCAAAGTACAATGCAACTGCCTTCCCTGCCTGTGCTACTTCTGAATCAGCCTGTAAATGAAAGAAGACAGGAATATTCACCTGTTGGAAATGCACATCCCTTCACCTAAGTGTGCATGGTCTGAAACGCTTACCTTCAAATTAATCTCTTGTGTTTCTGCATAAACTTGAACAACTTTCATCATCTAAAAAGGATACCAGAGTCAAAAAAAAGGAAATTATAATCCCTTCTAAAGTTATGAGATTGCACAGGATTGGGTGGCTAAAGTCAGCCATAACAACAACAGTTTGTTAGGGACCACAGCTCTTTAGTTCTCACACTTAGCCGAAGCAGGTTTACAACAGTCTCAGGAGAGTAAATAAACCTTCAACAGAACACCCAGCTTTTGTACAAGTGTCTCCCCATCATTTTCAAGGCTGCTCTCCACTCATGACTGCTTTCTTCATCATAAATTCCAGTTGCCTGGACATTACTGTGGCAGTCTCACCTTGGAGAAGTGCTCCATGAGACTGCTTCCTGGGGAGTCCCACTCCACTTGGGATTTCTACTTTTTAAAAGCAAAGGGCTTAAAGGCACTGGACATGATGGTATTCCGAGAGGTCAGAGTGACTCCTCTGTTGCCACAAGACAGCATTTCAACAGCAAGACAAGGCTGAAACAGCTTTTAAAAAAACCAAAATCCCCCAAGCACACCCCGAACAAGACATCCATCAGCTCTCGCTCCCTTGGTTGGCTTCTGTCCCCAAGAGCTGCACGATGTTTTCCTCTACAGCAGATGCTTCATTAAATCCCTTGATTGAGAAGTTCACACAATTGTAACTTCTTGCACAGTGCTCATTAACCTCCACCTAATACAGTGACAGAATGGATTCAGGGGTGTCAAAGTCCCAAAGGCTTTGGGGCATTTACAGCGTTACTTCATTAACTCTGATTTTTACTAGTGTACTTGTGAAACAGTGGAGATGTTAATTGTAGGTTTCTGTACTTCCCTGTTTCTTTCCTTACAGAGACAGAGAGGCAGCCCAAATACTGTAAAACACAGTACATTTTACAGAAAAATACTGGCTGGTTTGTGCATTTCTGAGGTCAGAGAAAGACATTCCCTGTGATGTCTTCTCCCCGGAGCTTTTTGCCATCCTTGCTTAAGGCATCTCAGGAACAAAGATACCCCTCCCTCTTCTCTCAGCCCCTACACTGTCAGCACAAGGCCACTTGATTTTACATTCAGACTCTTTTCTCCATTGCTCACCCTAGTGATAGCACAGAGGTACTTTCTCTTCCCCAGCCACATTACACACGTGAGGTGCAGACATTTATTTCATTATCAGATGGGTTCATTGCAAAGTAAGTCAGCTTTCCACATTCATAAAAAACATGACTCCACACAAAGGTTATCTAACTGAAACCTGACTTTTGTGAAAGCCCAAATACCCATGAGCTAGAGGACCAAGTGCAACAGGAGCCATAACAAGGAGAACAATCTCCTGGGCTACTAGAACCAGCAGAACATTCTTCAGAAAGGCACTCTGCCTCCACAGTGGTCTGCCACATTTCATGAGCGTAAGAACAATATTCTCTAGAGCTCGGCACAGCTTTCAGGACAAGCTTGATTTTGTTACCACATTTCCTAAGCACTTCTACAATCTATTTGAGGTAGAGTACCGAGGTGACCCTGCTCCTCAGCCACACAGCCCTATCAGTGAAAGCTCTGTGAAAGCCTCACCTCCCCACGTAGCTACGGCTGAGGGGCAGTTCTGTGACTGCATTTGTTTGGGGTTTTAAGTGTCTGATGCAGCATCTGCTCCATAAGCACAAGTTACAACTGGAAGCAGAGCCTTTAACTGCAGAAGCTGCACAACCATGTTGAACTAACTCTTAATCTAAACCCCAAGTACAGATTGGAAGTTAACATACTTCATTAAACCTTTCACAGTTCTTGAAGATCAACCGGACATCAGCCACAAAGTCATCAGGAGTCTGGTAGTGTTGGGAATGTTTCTTTTGCAGTTTCTTTTTCACTGTAGATAAATCCATTGGTTTCTTTATAATTTTATAGTAGTTTGGTATCTGTAAGAAAAAAAAAAGTGATTTATCATTGTAGTGACTTCATAACTCACAGAAGTAGTTGAATTTCTTCATTTATCAATTCTCTTCAATACCAATCAGCTAATATCATCACACACTCTACATGGAAGCTCAGCAAGTGAGAGAACAATTCCCTTTCCTCAAACTGTTTTAAGTTCTTTCTAACCTTCAGTGTCTATCATAGCACAGCTTTTCATGAGTTACCTTCTTTTATAGCTGCAAAAATAAAGTCAAAGCAGTTCCCTTCCACCTTTCATTTAAAAGCTTATTAAAAAAAAATCTCTCCTAAAGCATTCTGAGTTCCATGGCTATCTGGAGACATCCTCTTCCAATTCATTAGCTGCTAATTGAGAGTATTGTTAAATCCCTGGCCTGAGACTGGGAGCACAGCCTCTGCACAGAGAAGCTACAGAATCAGCCCCTGCCTCTCAGAACCATGCAGTACTGGATGACCACCAGAACTTGTAGACTGATCAACGGGGACATGCTTCAAGCAAAAGCAGTCAGTCCTTTCCTGAACTCAGCTACAGATATTGAGAGATGCTATGGCAAAAATAAAGCACAAACTTTCCCATGAGACTCACCGAGGCCGGGACTGGCTCTTGGAACTCGATGCTCAGCTCATGGCAATACAGATACAGCAGCAGACGTTCACATTTCTTGCAAAGAAACAAACAGCTTCACATTAGTATCTGTAATTTATCCTCAGCCCAGAAGCTCATCTTTCCCTTCTTTAAATAGGTTTGTACTTTAGTAGCTTAGTACTAGAAAATTTAGGTGTGATCTCCACAAGCTGAATTGCAACATGTAAGGTTCTTGGGGAGGCACTGCTGAGAGAACACAATCTTACTGCTCACAGAGCAGAAATATTCTCCCTTTTTTGCTTTTCTCTTCCTAAGCAAAAGCCTAGGGGTAAAATCTAACATGAAGAGGCATGCTAACATATAGTCAAATTAAAAGAAACAATGACAAACTACAACTGCCTTTGTCCAACCGTAACTGTATGTAACAGGGAAGGAGTGAGCTGCACATTTTCACTCTTTTCCCTATAAGACAAAACTAAACAATGTGAAACCAAAACCAGAGTGTCTCTGTGAGTTCTCTGCCAGGATATTTTTCCTCCCTTTGAAGGAATTTGATTTGATAAGCTCTCTAACACTTTATGCATGGTCTGATTGATAATTCTGACTGTCACAGTCATTCCACCTTTGACAAGAATGCATCTGAATGCTTGTAGCATCTCTCAAAGCATGGACTTAACACAGTAAACTTACAGAACTGTTTTATCAAGGCTTTGTTAATGTTAAATGCAAATAACTTCTTAAGAACACTGAAGAGATCAATGCATATTAAAGCATGTATTTAAATACAGAACACGTGTTTAGCTGCAAGTTTTTTGTAGATGACTACAGTGCCAAGGTAACAGAGCATCCCCACAGTCACCAACATCTGCATATGTGGTCACAGTAAAAAAAACCATGCTCATTACTCATTTTGTGCTTTAGGGGATAGCTAATGCAAGCAAGCACTTCTTTCTAGGAAAGAGATTCCTACAGCTTTGAGACATACCCTTTGGTCCACAGGACTCAGGCCTTGTGCTGTTTTCCCCTTCTTGCTGTGTTGTGAATTGTCACAATCATATTCTACTTCTGGTTTGCTCAGATCTCTGCAGAATGTACATATCCACTCTCCACTAAACAGAAATAAACACAATTATTCCAGATATCCAAGGACAAAGTCTCATCAGTGATGACTATAGAGATTTTTTCCATTAGCTCTTACATATTCACATTATACTGCAGTAAAGATCTGGATATCCAAAGATAAGGAATAACCCTTAATGCTCACGACAATTCTGCCAGCCAGGGCCATTTTCCCTGTCCTCATACTCCCCTATCAACCTCTGTCATCATGACTTTAAAGTGAACATTACCCACCAGAATCACACTTAGAGATGTTTATCAGATAAACACTGACCAGTAACATGCAGAACAGGCTGGGCATGCCTTTGAAATGTCAGATTTTGTTACTGGCAAGAAATCAGCCAGAACTGGCTGATGTTGGTGATGAAAGACCAGTTTTGGCACTGTTTTGAAGTCTGCCATATGATCAAGACCACAGAGCTTTTCTCAGGAACCACTGCCCTGCTTCTGGTACCTTGGAAAGCTGAGGAGTGTTGGTACATGACAAGTCAGGTGAAAGACCTTTGGGCACTTCTCACAGCAGAGCAGATCCCCTCCATTCTGGCACACAGCACACCAATCTTCATTGGGGTCATCATCTTTGTTATTGCCTTCCCCTCCAACCCGAACTGATCTGTGCATTAAAGTCCTCACTGGGGACTTCCCATTGACAAGGCTGTGTCCAGACTGCTTGCAGCTTTCACTTAGATCTGCTGGTTCTGTTTTCACATGATTTTCAAGGCTTCCTAATGCTTCTAATTCACTTTCCAGATGCAAGTTAGTGGACAGTGGTGGTGTCAAGCTGCTCTCAGGACTGCTAAGCTGAAATGAAAGTAGCACATGAAAATCAGAGAGTCAGCTTTGCAAGGGCATCTTTCTCCATGTGCTGGGAGTCACAAGCCACCCACCATGTACAAGTACTGTCCTCATTTCCCAAAAGAGGTGGCAAATCATGGTGAAGACCTGAGTTGCACACAGTATTGAAAACTGCTTTTTCACAAGTCCATATTTTCAAGAACAGACTTTTTTCTACTGATATATAACAAGATGAACTTTCAAGCCAAACACACTGATGAATTATTTCAAATACACCGTCACTGTCGTTAGGAAAAATCCTCAAATCCATCACTCTGCTCCCTGCACACAATCCTATTAAATCAAGCATAGCTGGGAAACACTGAACAATATTCACTTGTATACATGTTTTATGCTCTGGCACAAGCATTTCTGACTCTAATTACAGACAGAGGAATGTTCAGAACTACTAGCAATGGGTGATTTAGCAAGTCACAGCCCCAGTCCCCCTGCCAGCTAATTGGTACTTATGTCACAAACCCCCAGTAACCAGCAGCCCTGCAAAACCAGAGAGCTCTACACTCAAGCTGGCCCAGACTTTGTTCAGAATACCACCAGGGAGCAAAACACCTTTCAGCCTTCAGGGCTCTTAACAGAATATGATGCTTAAAGAGTAAAATTGCTTTATTACTTTCAAATTCTTAAACATGCTGTTAGGGAAACCATAGCATCCTGTCGGACAAGCTAATTTTACCATGCAAGCACTCCTCCTGCCATCCTCTGTTTTTTCCTGTTTTACTGTTCCTGAGAAACTGCAGATCTCTTCCTCTGTCCCAGGCTCTTGCTTGACTTTCACTTGGTCAGACTTGAAGCTGATGCTAGCTTTCTCAGCAGTTCTGCCCGAGGAGCCACAGCTAGAATGGAAGAGAAGAATCTCATCAGAGCAAGAAAATTTATGTGATCATTTCCTGAAGGATTTCAAAGGCAAAGCATGCCAGAACACTGACAAAATAGCTCAAGTTTCCAAGACAGCAGAGAAACATAGTGAAGGAAAGAAAGTTACTAAAATCACCTCCACGTAAGCATTTTTCCATTGCTGGGTCACAGTTACATCAGAGTGCTACTGACTCGCTGCCAGCTCATTGTTTGAATTCCTCCTCTCTGATTTTTCATCCTGGCAGTGTTAACACAACACACTCACCTTCCTCTGCTACCTGTGCTGGAGGTACTAGGTGGCCTCACAGGAGTGTGGGAGTTGGATAAACCTGCAAGGAAGAAGTGTAGAAGTTAACTTGGTACAAATTTAGATTCTGCAGTAAAATCAATGGCTAGTGTTGACTAACACCAGAGCTTCACATTTACCTGATGACCCTGGAGATAGAGCTGAAGGTCCTGGGGAAGGATTCATGGTACTTGTGGGTTGTGGGGGTAGGTGGCTGCCTGTAATGTATCTACTTAGAAGGTTATCTAGATTACTTGAACCAGCATCTTCAAGCTAAGAAGCAAAAACAGAAATCTGAATCAGAGAGGCCTAATCAAAGTTTCTTAAGAGTTCCACATCTTTAAACTGTGACCAGCATCTTTACACTATCCCTTCAAGGATTGAGGACATCACCAAACATTTTGATCAGCTTCATGTAGCATCAGTCTTTCAAAACAGAATCCCACAGTCAGAAATTGAAACTAAGATTTTACAAAAGCTCCCAAGTATCTGAGTTCTTCCAGCGTGGTCAAAGGCTGCACTCACTCCAGGTCATTCCCAGCTTCTGGGTTCCCAGATGTTCAGTGTGTTAGCCACATTGGTGTTACTCATATGAACTACCACATTACTAATGCTCTAAGAGTTATTCCACAATTCAGAAATGAAGGGACATCATGAGCTTGTTTTTCCCTCAGCATGTGAAATCTCCCTCCCATTCACTTCTTACAAAGAATTTATTAAAAACAAGGAAACAGATACCCTGTCCCTCTAACTGTTTAAGGCTATTAACTGCCAGACAGCCTGTGTCACCTCCCCCCTGCACTGACCTGGATGGGTGGGATATCTGGCAGGGAGGGCAGGTTCTCTGGGTTGGTCACAGAAGGGATGAGCTCGATGGCCGCGACGGAGGGGCTGGCTGGGCCCCGGTTGGCGCTCGCCATCGTTGCTGTGGTAGGACTAGTTGGGTTAATAGTGGTGTTGTGCACAGAAACAACTGGAAAGGGCCCCGCGTGCCCAGGGTTAGAGTGCTGCAGGAGGAGAGCAGAGACCAGGAGTGCGTTACAGACAAATCAGCCACTGCACTTCAAACTGCAACACATGCATTACAGTCCTCAACCAAAAACTGGGGGGATGGGGGGAAGAACACATAAACTCACACTTCTATCAGCATACCCTGATAGCTCTGAATGCAAAGCAACTGCTGGTTTTATCGGCTTGGAAAGAAAAAAACACTTCTCTCTTTTACTTAGAAAGGAGCTGTTTCAAGTATTATAAAGTCATTTTTGGTTTTCCAGTCACATTGACAATTATAGTCAAGAATTTTTACTCTTAATAATATGCAGAGTTCAGCATCAAGCTTCAGGTTTGAAGTTAAAGAATCTGATTTCATTAAAAAGCCTCAACTACATCACTTTGAACTTCACTGCTCCTGACTATTCTCCAAGGAATCCAAAAGCTGAATGTCACTGAAAAGTGACAAAGGAAATGTTTTGTTTCTGAGAACTAAAATGCAATACAAACATCACAACTCATTTTCACTCTTAAGGTTTGAATTTTCTTATGTTCAGCAAAAATGTCACAGTACAGTATGCAACATGGAGAAAGCACATAAATGTGCAGCTGCGAGAGACAGCGTTACAGACAATCACATTTACAGCTCGAGGTATCATTTACTGCAATGCAAGCTTGGCACAGTGGCACAAATGAAGTGTGTACACAGGATATACTTGTCTTTGAAGGTGAGGTTGCATCATGGAGTACTGTGGTCCATTGTGGCGTGGTATTCCTGGTATACGAGCAGCATTCTGAGCCATTCTCATCTGATGTGCTTGGAAAGCCCCACAGTTCATGTTACCCCTCTGCATGGTCTGCATGCTGATCAACCTGGGAGGCTGCAAGGGTTTTTGTTGTTTAAAACTTTTGCTTTTAACATGGAAAAAAGAAGCCAATCTCTCTCCACAGTAGCAGGTTTACTAGTTACACAACATCAAGAAAAGCCAAGAGCTGTCACATTTAAAGCATCTCAAATTTCAAAAGATTTTCGTGTTTATAAACTGCTTTAAGTTCATATTGGACAGGACAATCTTCTCTCTCAGTACAAGGTGAAATAAGAACACTTGCCTGCTGCTGTAGGACTTGTGGACTCGTCTGCCTGGGAACTGAGCCACTTGGCTGTGCCATCCTCATCTGCTGCAGCTGCTGGTGCTTCTGTGCATACACCTGCTGCTGCATGTGCTGCAGCCGAAGCTGCGCCAGATTGATCTGTCCGGGGGTTTTGCTGATGTGGTTTGTTCCTGGGGGAGCTTGTCCAACCACTACATTAGGAGTGTAACCAGGAGTTGGTTTATTTTCAATGACAAGGTTACCTAAACAAAACAAAGAACTAGTAAACAGTTAAATCTCCACCATTGTGCAGAGTCTAATAAAAGCAGAACATTCAGACTTTTCCAATTCAGCTTCCTTGGGGACATAACGAAACAATTTAAGTTTGACATTTTCTTTTTTAAGTCTCCATAGCCACACATGAGAGAGGCAAAAGGAAAACTCAGACTACAAGAAGAAACTGCAAAACTAAAATCGTGACACATGAGAAAAGAGTGAGAGAATCAAAACTGCAGAGCCTAGAAGACAAGACAGAGATGATTGTTCTGTGTTTACAACAAACAGAGAAGATAAAAAGTAAAATTAGAAAAGAAACACATTGAGCAGAAAGTTTCTACACCTAAGGAAGCAAAGGCCAGAAAAAGACAGTGGTGGTGGGACAGTGGAGGGTATCCCATCACTGAATGACTACAGGCAGCTTATAGAAGCATGACACAGAAGGCTGCTAGGGAGTCCTGTGTTGGTCCAATGTGACAGAGCACAGTGCCTCACTAGTGACCTCCAGGCCTGCTTTTAAATGGAAAAGCCAAAATGTTGAGTTCTGGCTTTGAACATACACTCATTGCAAGCTACGTGTCTTTTTATTGAGGTTAATATTTTCTGTTTTGTTTTCTATATAGCTTCCCCTGTCCACTCCATGTTCCTAAGTCAAACAACATTTGAAGCTCTGTCCTGGAAAGCTTTCCTTCTTCCTTCTTGACTAATCTCCAGGAGTAACACCGCTCAGAAACTGCTTGCAGAACTGCCCGTGAAGGAATAGTGTCCATTTTAAGCCATCACTTACACAGTGCTTACTGTGCACACAAACATCCTTGGCTAAAAACAGGAACACTAAAACCTGGCTAGTGGACACAGAGCAAGAAGTGAGCATACACAAAAGCATCAAGAACCGCAGATACTTCTATCAGATTTTCAATTAAATTTTTATTCAACAGAAAAGTTCACAAGCAGATGCTAACAGATACCTCTGTCTTACTGTGCTCTCCCCACTCCAGCTCACCTCCTCTTTGTCAACAGAAAGAACAGAGTAGATAAGGAGGGTAACCAGGACTGGATTGGTTACGTCAAGGGAGTTTTAGTCTTGTACATGAAGAAATTTATTGCATTCCTACCCACTCATGCTGGATGAACATCCCCAACTCAATCTAGTTTTTCAAGTAACAAAATAAGGAAAGAGTTTCCTCACCTAAGTTGACGACATTCTTTGCCCAGAAGGTTGGGTCGCAGTGGAAGCGTATGGCTCCGTTGGCAGCCGGCACCGGATCGCAGCGCGCCTTCAGGATGTGGCGTAACTGGAATGTGATCTAGGGGAGAGCAAAACCGAGGCTGTCGATGACAAGGAAATAAGGACGAGAACCCTAAGATGGGATTTGCCCAGCGAGTTTAGACTGCTGGATCACCAACAAGTCTGGTTAGTAGCCTGGAAAGTCCTCAGTTCACCAGGAAAAATCATCCATCAATATTTTACTCAACTAGGAGAATTACAGAGGAGTACAGTTATGCAACACCACTACTTCTGCAACATTAAACACCGAGATGCCTTTAGAGCTTGACCTTATTCCTTCTACAGTAATAGTTAAGTCCTTAATGTTTGAAAGAAAAGTGGTGTACAAGTTGGGAAATGTTCCCCATTAGTACAGAAGGGCTTTTTTTATTTGTTTTTTAAAAAGAAGCATGAGCCCATTTTGTCTTCCTTGGATACAATCTAGTGAAGCTACCTGACACCCAGCATTCTTTGTACTGCACAGGGAAGTCAGAGGATGCTTCCTCACCAGCCGTTTGCTGTAGAGCAGAGCAGTGCTGCTGCCACTTGCAATAGCCCAATTAGTGAAGTTCATCACATGCTTCACTTGGCGTGAGAGACCAGTGATGTCATTCTGTTGCTGTAGCAGCTTCATCTGTCTCTCCTTTGTTACATTCTACAAAGAAACAAAAACTTTATTACAATGGGGGCTTCAGACCTGTGAAGAAAACATAAAACCCTACTGCAGCTCTCAGAGCAACAGAAAGTTGTGACAAACAAAGCAGCTCATACAAATGCTCATATTCAGAGTGGCTATGACCATCAAGTAACAGGTCTCTGTTATTCCTCTCTATTATTCCTCCCAGAGGTCTCAAAGTGCAGGGAAAATAGTGGGCTCAGGTAAGAACATTATCCCAGGAAAACATTCACTACTAAAACAAGACCAGTTCTCTTCCTCTTGTTGCCAGCAGGACAAAGAACTGGAGGAGTGACCCAGACAGGGGCCCAAGGGAACTGCCAGCTCCATACTGGGTGGTGCCCTGGCACTCTGGAAGAGACAGCAACAGCAGCAGCCCAGGCACTCTGAACACCAGCTCCTATGGCTACCACAAACTACCTCTAAGCACCTCCTGAGCAGGGCAGCTCAAGTCAGCAGCCCCATGTCTGAGAAGTCTGCAGCCATTGTAAACCTGCAGTCACACCACACCAACTGAGTTCAAACGCTGGAAATAGTGATCATCACTTATTTTTTCTCTTAACTGTACCTCAAGGTGCTGTAGAAGAGATTTTCCCTTTTTATTGATTTCATTGACGAGTGTGAATATAGCCACTTTGATTTCCTGTTCTACTCGTTCCTTAGTTTCATTTACTTCTTTTATCCTAAAAGAAGAGAAATTCATTGTTAGGCAGTCACTTCATACTACACCACCAAACACCACAGGCATCTTCTCACCCTTGAGGAGTGAAGGAGCAGTAAGTTCTGGTATGTGCAAAATTTATGGCTTGTTTGATTTCTAACAGCAAAATCACCACTAATCAACTATTTCAAAGAAGCAATCTAAAATTCCAGTTTTGGAAAAAAAATAGTCTGAGATCAACATGGTATCTCAATTAACTTGTGTTTTACTTGAAATAACATAAAACAGTCTTTGTGGTCTATACTCTTTATTTATATGTGTGTACACACACCCCCCCAGCCAAGACCAAGTGTGCGTAGCTGCACAGATCCATTTATCTCCATATTGTGTCTCTTTCACTATGAAGAATTTACATGTGATGCCTTAGACTGTTATGCCACTGTATATTCACCAGAAAGGAAGTCAGTCCTGAATTTCAGATGGACATCTATAGGATGTTCAATTTAAGCTAAATCTAAATTTTGCTTGCCTAATTAAAAAAAACCCCAATCCTCTTCAATTTCAAACCCAGTTTTAGCTAGGCAGCTATCAAAGAGCAGTTCATAGGAACAGAAGTATTCCACAGATTATCTCTCCAGCCAACACTTGTGTCACCTACAGCTGAACTCAGCAGAAATCATAAGGGGGTTTTGCCTTGCTTTTTATTCCTTTTTTTTCCTTCCCCAAGTGCAACAAATGTGCCACAGTTTTGGTTCTACCTGAAGTTGCCATAAAGGACATAATCTTTGTTATCTGTTTCTTGTAACAACTTCCAAGAGATTCACAGTACTGTAGGGAAGAAAACATTCAGTCTAACACAACTACAGACACAGAATCAACTACAACGTAAGCATTATTCTCATCTCACTCATCTTACTGTGATTCATTAAGAAGGCAATGTAATAGAAACAGTTAATTATTTTGGGTTACTTACCTATTCTGAACTTGGGTAGCTGCAAAATTTACATAATTCTTCTTTTCAAGAAGTTTGGCCAGGAGGTTCTCAATTGCACCCTTCTGATTCTGAAAAGCTTCTTCCAGAAACTGATACCTTTCCAACAGGCAAAAGAAGACAACAATTACCAAGGAGCTACATGTTGAAACTAAGGGCTCCCAATTCAGATGTGAAGCTACACAATTTGGGGGAAAAAACCCAAACCCAAACACACAAGAAAAATCAAACTATATGTATGCTGATCAGTGAGCAAAATGTTCCAGTACTGATAAAACCCTCTGCTTGTGTACAGATGACTGAGTCTCTGTGGGCCACTTTTTAACTCCAAGACCACAGGGAGACAACAGCACTGCATCACTTCACCAGACAGCAAGCTATGGAACACCAGCTAAAGAAGACCCCAGAAACTTCAGAGTTTGAGAAACCAGCTTGTTAATATTAGATGAGGAAAATGCACTAATAGCTTAAACATACAGTACATAGTACCAAAAAATCCTATCCCAGAAAAACAGTTTTTCAGCTGCGATTATGCTGCTCATATCTGACTGAATTAAACTTAACCTGAAAGAAAATATTGCTATCAAGAAAACCTTTTTCTTTTTTGGTACTTCCAAGTGAGGAACATCTCATTCCCTTCCAAGTCCTTCAACCAAGTGACTCTGCTCCTGCTCATTCAGTCTGTACCAGCAATACACAGGTTTCAACCACCAGACTCCTGAGTCTTGATGTTAGAATGCTGTTTTCTCTAAGAGTACCTGCAGTTCTTGCAGTCAGACAACATCATGAGGGTTCAGGTTCTACAGTGCAAAAAGTGGCATTACTAGAGCCCAAAGGCCACAAAATCTGAAACATATGCAGATCTACAGAATTTCTAAGACTATTTTCACTAAGTTGAAAATCAGGTTAAATCAGATTTCCACTCTAAGGAGAAGAAAACTACACTTACCTAGCACTACTAAAATTTTGCTGTAGCTCTGGCCACAGCCAAAATATTTTTTGTTATTATATTGTCTTGTACTTATAGCTTCCAAAGTGTTTGGACTGAAACCCACCTGAACTAGAGGAATCACACACCACTAGGGTGCTAGAGAAGAATGTCAGCCTTCTACAGCATCGCCAGCAATTCTTTCCCCTGAAAATCTGAACTGAACACTGGACCATGTTGCTATGAAATGGCAACTGATCCCCCTTTGCTGCAAACTATTAGGATTTCAGGTAAGAAGTAAACAGGAGATTAAAATTAATTCTTGCTTCCACTTGGCACCGTTTTCCTTCAGTGATTTAGTGAGCTTCATAAAGACCTCAGCTCTAACTGATGACAGAGTTGCCCTAATCATCTGTAATTCTCATCTGCAGACACAACAATTTTTAAGGAATATTCTGCAATAAAGCATGTTAATAGCAAAGTTTCTTCCTGAAGAAAACAAGTAATTAGAACAAGACACATCTGTGAAATCAGTTAGCATCACGCACAGAGCAGGTGCAGAGAAACAACCAAAAAAAGTTAGTCAACATATCCTAGGAGACCATACTTTCTGGACAAGTGTGTCTTTCAGGATATTTATGATTGGTCCTATGAACAGAGTGGGTTGAGGTTGTCGATAATTTAGCAGCACCGATCTGAAAAGCAGAAGGTCTCCATGAGGCTGCTGTAGCAGTCTGAGAGCAATCACTGCTCTGGAAAAATCCCACCTACATTCCATACTGCAATGCACGGTCAAGCCCCTGTACAGAGAAATGTGACTTGTAGACTGCCAAGCAAAGGCAGTGCTGTAGTGGCTGATGAACACACATTTATTCCCAGATTCTCTATTAACACTGCAAAATAATTTTTCAAACATTCAAACACAGCAGTAGGAAGTTTTAATGTATCTTAAGAAGTTCCAACCTTCTTCTATCAGCTAAGAGAAAAGCAACCTCTGGACACAAACCCCATCATTTCTCTTCATCTGGAATGAGGTAACCTCCAACCATCTAAACCCAAACTTTTCCCCTCTGTACTAGAAAAAATACCTTAACATCTGAGGCAAAATTTTTACCTCCCTTTACAGAATTACCCTAAATTGAAAGATTGTCTCATAATAAAACCATGTCCTTTCACAAATTTACCTCTCTGGGTGGTAAATGCCAATCCTAACGACTCCAAACTGCCTGAGATTGTGGTGTCTGAACCTGCTCTTAAGACACTGAACCAACTGAGCACTCCAAGTTTTCACACAGGTTCTCCTTTGCAAAGGCTCACTTCAGTTCAACAGAGTAAATACAAGAGTAATGACACAATTGCTTTAAACTGATACTGTTTCCTCCTCTCAAAGTGCACCACAGGAACAAAGATACAGTAATACTGGTACCTGTGTTCTTTGTGCTCCAGTAACTGACAGTCTCTGCACGTCAGCCTGTCACAGGTTTCACAGAAAAGTTTTAACTGCTCTTGTTTGTGGACAGGACAGAAAACAGGACGTTGACCAGATGCTCCCACAGCCTCTGTTTTTAAAAATAAACCATTTTTGCATTTTAAAATAAAATCCAGACAATCTGAAAAGCAAAATGATTATGTGCTGAGCTAAGTAACAACCAAGAATTTGGACAAAGGTAACTATAGACCTGTTCTCACCCTCAAGTTACTGAAATATTTACAGTGCCTGTGTTTTACAGCTGTTCCCACTCCCTCTCCAATCACAGACACTTAGAAGACACTGGCACCTGTAAGCATGTAAAATCTGCACAGATACCAGGATCACATACACATCTTTAAACTGCATGCAATTTCACCTCTGATACACTGAAGGATAGATCACACCTTGCAAACTTCTACACTGCCAAACACCCATAGGTTCTCTATGTTACCACTACAAAACATTTATAAACCTCATTAGGTCATGCAACTGCAGTTGTAAACACAAACCAAACACCATCTGTGTTAAGAGTTACTGAAACCCCAGTTAAACTGCTGAACTTCTCCACTTTGGCAAATAATAGATAATGCCAAAAAATAGTTCTGATTTCACTAAGAAGTGCTGCACAGCCTTCTACAGGTATCTTGAGCTCAGCACAGAGGAAAGCAGCCTTTGGGAGTTACAGCAGGTAAGGTCTAAAGCATGAATGTCTTCCTCAGTTTCCAACATTTCTGAAGCTTGTTATGTCATGCAAGTCATTACAAAGAAAGAGCTCCTAAGTCTACAGTTGATGCTCATTAGACATCTAAAGCCTCCAGGGCACATCTTAGAGTCTAACAAGAAAGAAGGGAACCAGCTCCTCTGAGAAAAAGTAATTCCCCACCATCAGGAGTTCCTAAAGATTGCTGCACAGCAGGTCAGAGGGCAGTACTTCTTCCTAACAATGTCCAGTAAGATATACAGAGAAGCCTCTCCAGAAATTGAAGTTTACCTGACAGAGCAAGTGAGATCAGATTGTTGTCTGAAAGAGCTAAGCTCAATAGCAAACTTCCTAATTATTAATACGATTTTGAAAACAGCTGGCAGAAAGCAAAGCAGATGACTCTTTCTCAGCATCATCACTCCTCACATCCATTCAGATTGTATAGAACCTACAGGTCTTTAAACCAGAACTTCTATCTCATTTACAAAAAGTCTTCCAAGCTAAAATCCAGTTGCCTTTTATCTGTTTTGAGAATGTTTTCCACATTGCCTCAGCAGTGTTACAGTACATTACAAATTATATATGGTCAAATGACAGTTTAAGAATTCACTTCTAGTAAAGCTGCATGTCTCACTCTGGACATGCATTCCCCACACTAGATTTTGCCAACTTAAAGAGATATTAAATCTAAAATAAATTCAATTTCCACATTTACTCATCAATTTCAATACAAAAGTAACATCACATTGAATACGACTATAAGCTTATCTGTATGGACTTCTCTGCTGGGAGAACTCTTATTGCTCCTTGTCACCAAGTACAGCACCATGTGCAATTTCATTTCTTTGGCCCATGAATAACATTACCAATGTACTGGTGCTCTCCAGATGTAAACCCCTCCATTTAGTAAGTTATTCTCCTGAATAAAAGCATTATTAAGCATGGATTTAAATCGTTTCCAAAGACTAGTTTCATTCTGTTTCTTCTGAATTTAAGATTTTTTACATTGGACATCAAATTGTACACAGTATTAGCAAATAATCTGTTTTAGCTTAAAGTTTAGTTTTTCCTCTGGTTTTACAGCTACCAATTTTGCACTGGTAGCTTTTTTCTAACCTCTTCCAAAACAGCTGGCTGTTATGCAAATAATCCTCCCTCTCTCTTTTCATATGTGCAAAAAAGACAGTGTTTTTCTACAAGTAGGACTAAGAGACACCCAGACACTCACCTGAGGAGACATCCTCTTTTTTTCTGATCATATGATCTTTAGTGAATTTGACTCGCTGGTGAGCCTCTATGCAAGTCTTGCACAGCCATTCCCCACACTCCACACAAAACCCAACAGCACTAGCGTTATCTTCACAGCTTGTACACACCTGCCAAGGGAAACACTCAGTCACCATCCTTTTCCTGGAAAGCACTAACAGGACAGAAACAAAAGCAGCAGGTGGATTACAGAAGGCAGGAAGGTGCCATACCTGTTCTGACTTCTCATCGGAGCTGCTGGGTGCTTCTGAGGTGTCTTTGACAAAGTAGTTATCCACCAGGTCTATCTGCCTGCACTCCTGGCGGCATATCGGGCACCTGATCACACCAACTGCAGGACAGAAAGGTTCCCCGTTGTAAGAAAAAGAATGTGAAAACATCATGCCTGGAATGAAAAGATGAATGACCAGAACCAAGAGAAATCCTCAGACTGCTCGCTTTGCTTGGGCAAATGAACAGATTTCACAGTTGGAAAAAACCCCACACAAACTACAGACACAGAAGGTTCCCTCACCTCCAATGAGGCTGGGAACACTTCTACATGATACTCAGTTTGTCCTAATGATTGCTTTGAAAAAAACCCCAAACATATTTTTAGCCAAGGCATTTGTTTTCCCCAAGCAAATACTGTCTTCCTCCACCCCCATTTTCGTTTGTTAAACTCAAGGTGTCTGTTAATTACTTTTTACAGCCACTTAACTGCCCAGTCTGTGCCTCCAGACAGTATCACAGAAAGGAAAAAACCAAACAAACAAACCCCAAGAACTATAAACTTTAGACAGTGCAGCCAAAATTCCACAGAAGCAAACCACTCCCTGTAAGGCAGGCTTCATTTTGGTTTTAAACTGCACAGATCCCTGGAAGTCGGAATAAAATCAACTCTTTTGATGTTAAAAGTGTGATACAACTGGCAGTCTACGGGCTGGATTCTGACTGTGGGCAATTCCACCTTGCCCATTGCTTCTGAGAGGAGACAGGAACAGGGAGTCCACAAAGATAGCTTCGTATGATTCTGAAGCCATAAATGGGTACTCAAGAGGTTGACTGCAGCACTACAGAAAAGAGATGAGAATCAGGAAGTTTCTTTCAGACTTCACAATTCAAATTCCATATAGCTCAGTTTCACCTAACCATAGAACAGAAATGCTTCTTTCCTCATGAAACCAGTAGAAGAACCTGTAAGTTCTGACTGCATCACATGAGACTCTGCACTGAGGTCCAAAACCTTTTGAACAGCAGTTCCTTTCTGACCTACAGCACCTTATCCTCACAATACTGTCATCAGCATTCACTACAGGAACACAGCTCTACTTCAGGTGCAAAACCACACCACAAACCTCACCAGTCATCCACAGACGCTCCTGTGAATACCAGTGCTTTCATGAAGAAATCCAAGAACAATCAGCCTTTGGACCTTAAAGGTCACAGAAAAGGATGAACCATTTTGACAGACCTGCAGATAACAGAAGTGGCTTCCAAGCTTCTTACACTGCACTTAAGAGGACCGGTATCACTGTTTCTTCTTCTTGTTTATACCACAAACCTCACAACAGTGTGTAAGACCTGTAACAACCATGGGCGTAAACACTTCTCTCTTCCACAGAAGATGCCATTGTGCTTCTGGGCTGCCAGTGTGCAGCAAACAGTGTGCNCCTTGTCCACTGAGGCAGTCACACTATAGTAGCACCTACATAATCCTTTTATCTGCTCATGATTTAGATAAAGCACACTAAACTAGACCACAGACATCAAAGGATGTCAGAAAGTGCAAAACTGAATTGAGAAAAAAAAGTTATTTAAAAAGTTATTTAGCAGAAAAACTGCTAAAACCTGCAACATAATCCAGTAAAAAATCACAACGGATCGAAGAACTTCAGGTTTCAAATAGAAGATGCTTTTATCTACCACTGCCAACGAGCACCTAAGGCTGCAACAAAACATTTTTCTTAAATGTACTTCTGATCTATGAGAATATCTTGTATATATTTGTACAGATTTTCCCAAGGGTACCAGCACCTCTCTTATGGCTACTTACATGCATCTCAAAACAGACATTTCTTTTCAACAGGTTAATCTATGTACGAAAGCCTTCATCTTGAACTACTCTCAACTGGAAATTTATCCAAAACCTGCTCAGAATGCATTTCTCCAGCCTGACACCTTAATCCTGCCAACACTGAAATACCTGAGAGCTGCAGAGACAAGAGGGAAAGACCTGACTCTCCATACCTCCAGTCCTGTAGGACCAAACCAGAGAAACTGTGTCCAGAGAAAGCTTACATTAAGTCTTTGGCTACTAGACCAACTCTAGCTTGGTATTAAGGAACTCAGGCTCTTGGCACTTCTCTCTTTTAAACTGAAATCAGCTGATCTGTCCCCAGAACATCTTTGCTAGGCAAGACACTCTCTGCCCAGTGATACAGCATGTGTTCAAGCCCAGGGCTTCATAACATTCAAGAGTACTAAAGCTCTAAACCACAAGTAACTTTAACCTTACTCCAACACTCTGAACTACAATGGTTAAAGTACCTTATGGACAAGAGGTTGAATAGGAGTCAACAGCACAATGTGGTGCTCTGATTCTCCTCTGCTCTCAGGGCACTCAGTACAGCCTGTGACTCCTTCTCCCCAGGCCACATGACAATCCACTGGAAAGACAGGTGTGGATTGTGAAAGGCCACTTACCAGAGCACTGAGGCACCTCCTTCACATACCTGGCTCCTACCTACCTCCAATAAGGACAATCTACTACCTCCTGACAACCTGCTACAGATCCTAGGCACTGGACCAGAGCATTAAGGTGTCTGTCTCCTTGACATATGTGGCTCCTGCTTCCCTTTGGAAACAAGAACAACCACCAATCGCCTCCTTACATCACCCAAGTTGTGCCAAAATGGAAAAGTACCTGACAAAAGTCAATTATCTGGGATCCTATAAATAGTACTTCTAAATGAGACCCTTGGAGCTCTCCAGAATGGCAGCAGGCTGTGACCAGCACCTCCTGGAGCTGGGAGCCCCTTGGGACCATGTGCCAGCAAAGGCAGCGAAGGCTAGGAGGAACCAAGCCCCTGGAGACTCAGCGATTGCCCATCAAGAATGCCAACGTACTGCAAATATTTGCTCCAAACTCAGAGAGAAATCTTAACTCCAGGCCTCTTCCACCCAACTCTCCTGCTATCTGTGTGTTTGGTTACACACATTTACACTCAGGAGTGTGAGTGTCTATATATATTTCACAGGATCCAAGTATTTCTGCCTGTGTGTGCTTCTATATTTTGTGCTGATACATACTTCGATTTAGGATTCCCTGCAGTGAGTTAGTGTGAATCTTGTCATCCTCAAATATGTCATTAAGTCACTGTTTGGTTCAGGTAATTCTGCAAAATATGTTGCAATCTTTAAGTCAAGTCAATCCTTAAGTACTGCTAAAATTCAACCTTTTGGTTTACCTCACGCTCTTAATAAGTTCTGAACTGCTGTTAAATCATAAGCCTGTCACACATATTCCTCCATGACACACACCCTAGGGCAGGCTGCACCAGCAGGTCCAGCCAGCAGGTCCAGGGCAGTGATCCTTCCGCTGCTCAGCACTCTGGGAGACCACACCTGGGTACTGGGACCAGTACAGGAGAGACTGACAAACAGGGGCAAGGCCAGTGGTAGCCACCCAGATGATCAGGGCCAGAACACAGAGGGCCTGAGGAGAGGCTGCATCTCTTGGACTGCTCAGCCTGCACCAGAAAGCTCAGCACTGCCAGCACCTGCCCGAGGGCCTAGGGCAGAGCCAGGCCCTTCACACAGAACAAGTGTTAATACTAGGCAAAACTTGTTTCAATGCAGCATGTTTCACATTTACAACAAGGATGGTCAAATGCTGCAACAGAGGCTCAGAGAAGCTGTGAAGTTTCCATCCCTGCAGACAGTCACCACACAACTGGACAAGGCCCTAAAGAATCTCCTCTAACCAGACCTGCTTCTTTGAAGCCAGAGGTTGAGACATCTGCAAGTCCCTACTAACCCATGCAATGTTGTGCTCCTTCAAGAACATTCATTTAAAAGAAACGGCTTAGATTTTCTGTGGATACTTGTAATGTATCAATTAGCACTAGCCTAAAACTACCACACCATTCACTGACAACCCAGTCATCAACAATCCTCATCACTGCTGAGCTCACAGCATCATTTCAGACAGCTGGCTTTAAACATGCCTTTGCTTTAGGTTGAAATGTGTCAGGCTGACTCCCAACACAAAAGTACTAAGTGAATCTAAGAATTCAAAATCCTTTCAGATGTTTATGCTGCTATAATGATGAGAATGGCCCCCAGTTGAGGAAACATTTGCAAGCACTCATGCAATCTAGTAACTCACTTTCATTTGGCATTCAAACTTGGCATGCAGACAGTCCTCCAAGGAATGAACCTCTGCCAGCTTCCATTTATTGGCTGCAGAACACGAGCAGCAGCTACTGCACGTGCAGTATATTGGCTTCTCAGAAATGTCAGGGTCCAAGTATCTTTCTGTGCAGCCATGCATCAAAATCTCCATTCTAGTTTCAGTAATCAGACCTTGAGATAAACCCTCACAGGTCAAGTGAGTGACACAATCCAACTGAAATCTATCAGAATATAAATACGCTAAAAAAACCAAGCCAAACCAAACCAAAACACTGCTGTCAAGGTCCACTCCTTTTTTTTTGGACTAAAAATCCTTCCTTGTATCACACCTGTCATGCGCTTACCTGATAACACACATTTCACCAGGAAAACAAAGTTACAGCAGTCAGACATCCATTCTTACAAAAATAACACATACCCAGAATGTTCTCAGACATTATTATAAAATACACTGTTAGTTTAGACTGAAATGTAAGTTTCAGACCAAGGCTTCCAGTAAGTCTATATTATGAACTGCATGTTGTTCAGAACTCAGTCTTTGCTGGGCTCCAGCATACACTTCTAGCCCTCACTCATCAACACAGGAGAAAGCTCAAGAAGCCAGAGAGCTCAGGTGATGTGTGCTGACATTCCCTGACACAAGTCAGTCTGTACATCCTTAGCTGAAGCAGTCTATCTGACACAGAAGTTTTCAGCTTTCTAGACTGAAAATAGAGTAACTACTCACAAACTCAGTTTAAGTGATATGTCTCTCTTACTCTTACATCCCCCTTCCAAAGCAAATTAAAAATAGTTACTGAGACAACTGAAGGAGTGATTAATACATGATTTCTAAACACACAAACTCTGTGCATGGCTGCTGAATTCAGCATGTCAAAGTAACTTAGGGTATTATATATTATAGCACTCAGCAGCAAATGTATTGTTCCCCAAATTATACATACAAGCACATTAACCAATTGTAGATGTTTCCCTCAGGCTCTCTAAAAGCATCTTGCAGCTCTTTTTTTTTGTTTTTCAGCCTAATGAAGATTGTGACACAAGGAGCTGGGAGAGCCTCACGTTCTCTCTGCTGAGATAATCTGCTTAAGAGCGATTGCTAGTATCTCGGTGAGGCAGTGAAACCTCAGAACAATCTCTCTTCCCAGGAGCAGAGGCATCAGTCAGTGCATAAAAAGTTGTTTTGCAGGATCTGTAACCATCTGAATTCTCCAAATTAGAAATAAACATTTCTCAGAATACTGTGATACAAACAGAAGAAGGTATTTTCTTGCAGCTGATTCAATCTGGAAGGAAGAGCCCAGCAGGGCAGCCAGAACACCAGTCATTAAGAAATCATCTGTCCAGCAAATAAATGCACATTCCAATTACCTATTAAGTAATTAAACTGAATATGAGATGCCACTTTTTTATGGAAGAGGTTATAAAAATACATTTTAAATACATAAAACAGACAAAAATATCTATTTTTCCCCCCAACATAAAAGTAAACAACAGCAGAGAGCAATTCCTTCACCAAGGCAATAGGTCTGAAGCTAACAGTTACTTCTTTACAGCAAACCACAGCTTCAGATCACACTGCTGTAGTCAGTGTTTCTCAAGCTTTGAGGAATTCAGACCATTCTTCTGTCTTCATTAGCAGTGTCTCTCAAGGGAGTAGCAACAGGGCAGAAGAGGAGATGCTGATACAGACCACGAACTACTGCCTCCAAGCACCCTTTCTGTCTTCTCTGAGAGCAGCAGCATGTTGACCAGGAAAGGAGCACCGTCCCTCGCTCCGTGGACACCGACCTCACACTTGACTCCTGGTAAGTAGCTTCCACAGTTATTACCCAATACGTAGACATATTTACTATTTTAAATACTCACAACTCTTACAGATCAAGATCTGAAGCTAATTAAGAAAGCAACCAGGACAACAAAAAACCCACAAGCCAGTTCTTTTTCATAGCACTGGTAATTTCCTTATTGAGGTGTAGAAACACTGAAAAAGAGCAGGCAAACTGAAATGCATATGAAACAGGACAGGATACCATCTGGCACTGAGAACCTGCAGTTAAGTATAACCTGCTTTAGAGACAGCAATGGCTACCACTGCCCATTAACTCATTCTTCATGAAAAAACACCTGCTTATGGTTAAGGAGACTAGAGAAGCAGTAGAAGTGGAAGCAACACTTCAAACCCATGCAACAGTGAGGAACTTCTTCTGATTGGTCAGTGTCTTGTTCTAAACTGACCTGCTGGGCTAATATGTTTGTTCACACAAACTTAGGTGCCACTACAGATGGATCATACACATCTCTACCAGTCTACTCTCCTGGACCCCACGTGCATCTCCTCCTCACATCATACAAAAGTTTTAGATGCAGCAATCCAAAGATGAATTCTTATCTCACCAAAGCACACAATTAAGCACTCATCAAATGTGTATAACAAGAATTGATATTCCAGTTTACACACACTTCAGAAGCCATGCTTTGTGTTGTTCCACATTTGTATCCTAACAGATACAGCGTAATTCAGATAATCCTGCTGAATGCTAGTAAATTAAACCTGGCTTTCCCAGTTCAGTATCTTTTATTAGGACATGTAATACAAAAGGTAGAATTTGAACTTTAACAAGAAGAATCACAAGACCAACTCACTGCTTCACTTAGTACATTTATGAATTATATTTAATGCATCACTTCTTTAAAACTGATGGATTTCTAAGACCACATCCTAGATGAACAGCTTCTGAACACTTTAGATGAAAGAACCACTACCAAGTCAGCTAATTCCTTCACTATTTGACACTTGAAAGGCTCAAGTCCTTCCTAAACCAGAAAGATGTCACCAAAGTCCCTTGGAACACAGGGCCCAGCTAGGACCTGCAAAACCACTTATCAAGGGTCTAGTTTGGTCTGTAGACCACAGTATGTGAGTCATTCCATTAAAAGCTCCAGAAGGTTTTCAATTCCTTCCCTAACTGTATAAAATTAAAAAATAAAATTCAAGCTGTGATCTCAATAAAAACACCTGGAAGGAGCAGCCTGCACTTGTTCCACAGCACGGAAGTTATGTATGTGTAGAGCACAGAGGCACAGCAAGTCCAGTGACAACAGCATTGCAATGTTTTAACTCAGTCCAAAGGAAACAGGTATCTGAAGGCAGGTGTACCACACACATCGCTGCCAACTGAGCCTGAAAAGCTCTAGCAACAGCGTTACAGCTCTAGCAACAGCGTTACAGCTCTAGCAACAGCGTTACAGCTCTAGCAACAGCGTTACAGCTCTAGCAACAGCGTTACAGCTCTAGCAACAGCGTTACAGCTCTAGCAACAGCGAGGTGTACTGCACACACCGCTGCCAACTGAGCCTAAAATCCTCTAATGGTGAGCTAGACTTCGACAGATTTTTTTTTCCGAGTGCTGTAGAACTGAGCCACTGGACACCTCAGAGCCACACCTATTCTGTAGCACCTCTGAAAGCCAAAATAAAATGCACAACGCAATTCACGTTATAATTAATCCCAAGAACTTCCAAGTTTCAGCCGTCGCTTGAAAACACGAATCAAGCTGCTGATGGGGCCTTGTAACACAGACCCCGTAAGATTAGGACAACGGGAACACCGGCGGTCACGTACGCAACTGCCCGGGGTACAGCTACCAGACAAGGCCGAAAGGAACTACAGGCTCCAGCCCAGGGAAGTTGCAGCCGAACGCTCGCTCGACGCCAGAAAGGAGGGCCCCTCCGCAGGCTCAGGCTCCCGTCCGCCCGCCGCTCANGCCCCCCCCCCCCCCGCCGCTCACCTTGCTGGACGTCGCCGTTGGCGCCGCCGGGCACGGGCACGCTGAGCTGCCGCTCGGGTTCGGGCAGGCAACGTCGGCAGAAGGAGTGCAGGCAGGGGAGCAGCTTGGGCTCTGCTTCGCGCCGGCTCTGCAAGCTCTGTGCGCACACGGCGCAGGTGTCCAGCAGCGAGAAGGGTCCCGGAGCCGCGGACGTCAGCGGGGGCACAGGGCTGGGGCCTGGCCCAGGAACGACACCGGGCCCCGCCGCTGCTGCCGCTGCCGCCGCCTCGGCCTCGGCCTCCCCGAGACTGCGCTCCGCCGCCACCACCACTGCCGCCGCGCCCGGACTCTCCCGCTCCTCAAGCGGCGCGGCGGTGGCGGGGGACACAACTGCGGGCTCGAGGCCGCCGCCACCACCCGGCCCAGCCTCTGCAGCCCCCTCCCCGCCGCCGCCGCCTCCTTTGTTTTCCGCCATGTTTCCTCCTTTGAACCCAACTCCCCGCTCCGCGCACGCGCGCTGTCACCACGCGCCGTGCGCGCGCCCAACAGGGAGGGCGGGAACAAGGCTCGCGCAGGGCGCGTCTAAAGAGACAGGACGTGACGTGAATCCGCAGGCGGCACGGCGAAGGCCTACACCTCACCGCCGAAACGAATCACCATTGGTCGGCGTCGGCGCCTTCCTGACCAATCACTAGAAGAGACCGGAGCGCGCGCAGGGAACAGCCTGGCCCGCCTCGGGAAGCGGGAATGGGGCAGCTCCGGGTCTGGCAGGGACAATTCCAGCAGCCGCCTCTGCCCCTGCCCCTGCCCCAGCCTCCCCCAGCAGACACTGCAGCTCATCCCCACGCCGCGTGGGAGCACCTCTGGATGTGGAGCAGAAGCCACACAGATAGCAAAACAACATTTATTGATAGCACAGGGGAAAGGCAGAATCATCCGACAGGTTTGTTAAAGAGCTCCTACTGCAGGTACATAGTAAGTGAAACAATTTACAGCACGTTCAACGATGCCCATGATAGATCTGCACAGGGCATTTTGACTCTGTCCTGCCACCTCCTACCCTTTAAAACAACAAGAAACAATGAAAACAACTTTTTGTCACCTTACACAACTGCAAGTAGAGATGTCTACAAACAGCATCCCTAAAGCTCTTTGTTTCTCTTTTTTTTGCCACAAGACAGCAAGGATCAAGTCACTAGAAGTCTTGCTGGATATTCTCCTTGTTTGCTTCTCCGTGCTGCTGTTTGATTTGTGAAATTTCATTTTCTAGCTGCACAATAGTTCGTTCAATCTCATAATTTTTACTGACAAGAGAGACCCACCTGTAAGGGAAAAGAAATAAAAAAGCCATCAGGTTATGTTTATCAGTCCTCTGTTTTAAAATCAATTATTGCTCCAAAGAAAGCACAAAGACACCAAATAAAGCAGTATTTTCCTCAGTTGTTATCAACAGTAATTGGAACAATCAATGGGATAATGAGTAGTTTTTAACTCTGTTTAACATACAAAACTTAATTTACTTGACTCACACGCTAATTTCCAATGTTCAGATAAAGAAGAGTTTAGGAAACAACTCAGGCAATTTCAAACACTTACTATGTCCTCCTTTCCATGTCTGTTGCTCAACAACTCACTCAGTCACAGTAACTGTTATGCAGACCTAAACTACAAATCCTTCAAAACACCTCAAGACCTCAGGATAACACCCTGCAACAGCACTGGCAAGATCACTGCTCTCTGCATAGAGTAACTTCAAGCACAAGATATTCTTATGGAGAATTTAGCAGGAAAACTCTGGACACTCACGCAGATTCCATTTCCCGCAGCTTAGCCCCAGCTGTGAGCTGCATGTTCTTCCGCTGCCAGTTCAGATCTTGAATGTTTTTCCTAGAGAGAAAAGATCTTTGGTTTGGGCTTGGGGTTTTTTTGGTCTTCTTTCTTTGAAATCTGTAATATCTGCTGCTAATCTCCAAACACACTCTACACCTTGAAGTACTACCAGAAAATGGTTGTGTAACTACACCATAGAGATGGGCAGTGCAGGGCTGCACACACAACCCTGAGGTAAATAATAAACAAAATACTTCCATTCCAGCCTCCATCTCCTGAACAAGTGCAGAATACAGGAAATCTGTTTTGTCATTCCACCGGACAGAATAAAACCAAACCAAACACAACAAACACAATTGAAGTGGAATAGGCATTCTGAATGCACTTGGGGAGGGGAGAGTCAGATTTATTCATTATTAGGGGAGAAGGGAAAAAAGGTTCACTTTCCTTCCAACTTCAGTATGAAAACACAAAAAAGACTGACTCACCTCAATTTCTGAAGCTCTTTCTGGGCTTGTTCTATCATATGAACCAGATGTCTAACAGCAGAATACAAGCAAAGCATTAGAAAGACATAGAATTGCTAGATCAGACTCATCTAACCTGTGATTCAGCAAAGCAGAGGAAGCTCTTACTCGTTGTACATCTTCCATGCGTTACAACCGTGCTGCGACATTAACTCCAGGTTCTCGATGCGGACCGCCTGGTGCTCCAGCTGTGCCATGGAGTTGTTCACACACTCCTGCCACGCCGTGATATCGTTCTTCTGGCCGGAGGAGGGGGCCGGCAGCTCGTACCTGCAACATGCCACCCGCCAGCCTCAGCAGAGCCCCCGAGGGCACCGGGGAGGAGGGGGAAGCATGGGCTGCCTGGGCCGCCCGGGTTCACCTCTTCATGCTGAGCAGCTCCAGGGGCTGCCGTGCCGCCAGCCGCTCGAACTCGTTTCGCATGATCTCTGTCTGCGGAGAGGGCAGCGGTGAGGCGGGCCCCGGCCGATGGAGGGCAGGGGGAGGGCACGGCAGGGCCGCCGGAGCCGCCTCACCTCGAAGGCACTGCAGTCGTGTGCCGGCAGGTAACTGAGGTAGTTCTTGGTCGGCCGGTAGCGCCGCGTCTCCTCCTCCACCAGCGCCGCGGCCTAACGCACACCGAGGGTCAGGCAGGAGCACCGCGCGCCCCAATGCCACCGCCCCGGCCCGCACTCACCGCCTCCCTGACGCCCGGCGCCTCATAGCCCTGGTCGAAGTAGGGCAGCGCGTCCACGACCACGTCGCCAGCCACCAGGCCCGGACCCGCCATGGCAGCGCCTGCGCCTCCTCCGCGCCTGCGCCCAACTGGCGCCCGCAAACGACGCGCTAAGGAGGTGGCACAGCTCCGCCTCTGCCCCGCCCTGGCCCGGCCTCTCCTCCCCTCCCGGCCTGGCCCTTTCCCTCCCCTCCCGACCCGGCCCCGGCGGGAACGGAGACACAGAGACATGGGAGTGGTTCGGTCCATGAGCCGGTTCTTAACGGTGGCAGCAGCACCCCGGGCCGCCCCAGCCCTCCCGGGGGAGCCCAACTCCGGCGCCAGCACTGGCCCAGCAGCACGTGCTCATCTCTTCTGAAGGAGTTTCATTTTATTTCCTACAGGGGAAAAAACAACATTATGGGCTGAAGACACTCCAGGAGTCATATGCTGGCCGAGAAACTTCTTCAGGAAGGAATTCATGCACAACTTGTGCCCCATGAGCATGTTCTCAGCCAAGACTAAGCTTAAGAAACAAGTGTTGACAGCTCTAAGATCAGATAAAGTGTGTGGAAGTTGCCCAAAGATGAAAAAGCTTAAAATTAAAACTCTTACCAAATGTTTGACCTCCCCAAAGGGGCAAATGTAAACAAAAGGAGCACAAGTGTACCAGGCAAAGAGCTGGCCCTGTTCTCATGTGCGTTCAATTATTTGTTCAATAGATATGTTTATTTAACAAAAAACAAGAGTGTCCCTTTACCAATACTGCGAAGGATTCTGTTCATCCCACTTGGCTCTGTCTCCGGAAAACTCTCCAAATACTCCAAGGCACGGATCTCAAAAAGGCCTAAAGAGAAAAACAAACATTTAAGCAAACATTTAAAACCCCCTCCCACCTTTCAGCATCTGGCATCATTAAGGAGGAAGTTAAAAAGAGGAAATCATGCATGTATGTGAGCTGCAGGGCCAAGCCCAGAAGGCAGGGATACAAAAACTCTTTGCTTCCTAAGATGAAAACTGTGGAACTGTGGAGTCATTAGCAGGGCATGGAGCTACGACATAGGCTGAGGTGCCAACAGGACAAAAGGCTTCACAGGGACAAAAATCAGGTGGCATTACACTCTGAATTTGCAAAACAAGAAAGTAAATTAAAACCTCACCTTTGACCACATTCTTGCTTAGTTCTCGATCCTGTATGAAGCCTGCAAACATCTGGGTCTCCATGAAGAAGTGCAGGAAACGGCGCACGTTGCGTGAGAGGTGAGACCTGCGGAAGGGCTCCCGCTGGAACGCCCGCTCCCCTCTCGCCGTGACACTCAGGTGCAGGGAGTAGTGCCCAATGATCTCCACAAAGAACTGCACAAAAGCTTCAGAGACCAGGGAGTTAAGAGTCATGTCACCTGTGAAGAGGACAAGAGAGAAGTTTCCCTCTACATTTGACACTTTGGTCACTCCTCAAAGAGGAGCAGCAGTTGCTTTTTAGGTTGTCTCAGACAAACTGCAGATGAGTGTTTGGTATCAAAGAACACAGCTCAAATACAAAGATTTTTTCCCATGTCAACTTCCTGCTGCAGCTGAGCCAGGTTCCATTCCAAAGCCTTTCCAGCAGTTAAAGCATTCATCATTTCTTTTCCCCTGTCAAACATCTAGTGTCTAATAAGCTGTAAGCTCACAACAGCCTATGTTTAATTCTCTTAAGAACTAGGCAAATTACAGAACACAAACTCACTGGAAAACTAACTTTGCTACTTCTGATGTGCATGGAATTACACAGTTTGCCAATGCCATTCTCTCAAGCTACTCAAATGCTTTTTAAAGTCCTCACACATTTATCTGGTGGATTTTGTATATAGCAGTTCAGCTTTGGAAGTGATCTGTCAGCCTACCCTCTGAAGTACAGAGACTTCCTACATTGTCTGTTCAAGGAAACATCCTCTCTACCACCTCAGAAAAACCAAAGAAAACTGAAAGCATGGGCAGTCATGCACTTGCCCCAAGGAAAACTAGAGCTCTACACACACTGACTGGGAAAGGAAGGAACAATTGTTAGGACACCAAACTTCTTTCTAGCATACTCACAAGAAAGACATTCTCAGTAATATCACAGGAAAAGAGCTTTCTAAAATGCCACTTCCTAATGCCTATTCCCATGTGCTCATTTCTGTGTCAGTGACATGGAAGCTGCAGAGATTTGCTAATATGAAAACACTTTTCCATAGAAGTACCTTGTGCACATGACAAGATTTCATCTCGCTCTTCCAAGACTTGTACAAGTGCAGCCTGGAGTTTATGAGGTAGGATTTCATCTTCATCTGATACCTAGAGAGAAAAACAGCCATGAAAGCCTTTTTGTGTTATATCTATAATCAGCAGAACGTCTTCATTGTGAACAGGTGAGAAATACTCACAACATGCCTAAGAGAGTGAAGTTAGTGTGTGACATGGTGTATCTTGGTGGAGACAATACATTTATCTTGTAGCCACAGAAATGAAAAGCATTTGCTCAGCACCCTCCAGCTACAAGCTATCAGTCACACACACACAACTAGCCAACACAGAACAATGTGTGCTACATCCACATCACAAACTCAGGCTTATTATTCCAGTAATAAAACACACAAGAACAACCAAAGTCTGTAGAAAGTATGACAAGTCTCAACATTATGGTTAAAAAAACTTGATCCTTTAATACCTTTCTCCAGTTGCAGGCTGCAATGCAAAATGGAACAGTAAGGCAAGGGAAAGGAGATGCAAACATTCTCCTGAACTAGTAACAACCCAATATGTTTATAGTTATTTGTCTGGTGATATAGAAACACATCAGGTTAAATTCAGCAGAGAACCACAAGTGAACTGTGATCATTTGCCTCCTAGATTATCACTCCTGAAAAAAGATACCCAAACAAACCAACAAACACACCCCAGCTGGACGAGAGAGGAGAAAGCCCTGTAGAGAGCAAGTACCCAAAATGAGAGCCAGAAAGCAGCAGGTAATCTCAGTAGTGCCCTTCACATAATGAACCAACTAAGTATTTGTTTTTAAACTCAGCTCAGATAAGCAGCATTTTTGGCTATCCAGAGCTCTGTACCTCATTCAACCTCAGTCTGGCAACAAGGATTTGTAAGCCTGTTCCCTGCTCTATTGATCAAAAAGGAATGCAGGATATTTCTTCAGCCACTGGAGTCTACACATGAATACTAGTTTTTGCTAATTTCTTGTTCTCATTTTCCTTCATTGATGCCTTTTTCTGGCATAGAGCCATAAGGGACAGGTACTGTTATCTCACTCACCTCTTGCAAGAACTTGTCAGCACAAAGATCAACAATCAGAACCTGGGGAAAGACGTACAAAACACACTGACTCTCACAACCAGGTATTGTTGTGCAGAGAAGAACATTTTTTTTTTCATATGTCTCTAGTGGCAGGGGAAGTCACAGATGAAACCCAAGTTTTGCCTAACTGCAGCCTGTCCATAAGAACAGTGAATGTTATGTATCTGTGGTAGCAATGGAACACCCTGACATGTTCTGGCCAGTTCACCAACTGCCTCAGAGAAGTTTAAGAGTTTATATAAAGATAGAATCCACAGAGACCAGCCTCATACCACTGACATTTTCCCTCCACTGTGCTTCACCCAATTCTCACCTCTTCTATGGGCAGGTCCCAGAGCTGTGGTAAGGAGCAGGAGAGAATGCCAATTAGGAATGGGGTCGGAGAGCACACAATGTCAATCATGGAAGCTGGCAGGACTGGTATGTAGGTGTGCTGCCAAGTGAAGGGATAAAGCGTTGCAACTGCGGCGTGGCCACATTTAGACAGGGTGCTAGAAAGGCAAGAGGGGCACAGAGTGGATTGTCAGTGTTTCATCCAGCACTCAGCTACAGGCACAGGTTAGAAGTGCTCAGGGAAAATGTAATTCACACACAGTGTCAGGAGCCACATGCATCCATTTTAAAGTCAGTTATGGGGAGTTAGGAATAGCATCAACATAGACTGAAGAGGTAAAGAATATATCCCCTTGTCTCCTCTTGGGTAAACAGCATACTCCAAATTCTAAGCATGCACATACTGTTTGGAAAGTTTGCAAAAAGCTTTCAAATGTAACTGTTTACAAGTTAGATTGTACATGAAACAGGCTCAAGCACAGAAGAAAGAACAGAACGCCTCAGAAAGAACTAGTCACTCAGATTGGGTTTTTACCTTAAGTTGTCAGCAACAAAGATCACTCTCCTTTCCAGCAGGAGAGAGGCAAAGACCCGAATGGTGTGAGAGACACTGAGACACTTCAACAGGCACCCAAAGTCAACGTGTTCCAGACGAGAATCCAGTGGACGGCAGAGCTCCATCACCTGGGAGGCAAGCAGAGGAGCAGACTGCTGGAGGAGAAAGCCCCAGCACAGAGCCAGGCCAGGGCAGCCTGGCTGGAGAACAGAGCTGGTGGCTCTTCACAAGTGGCAGCTGGCACAGTGCATCCTGCAGGACTCCCAAGCAACTATTCCTTAAAAAGCAGGGAATCACTTCTACAGCAGATGATTCACGAGGAAGCTGGTTTCTGTGACAGCCTCACTTCAGCCTTTAGGACATTATCTTCAGGCTATTTATTTACAGGTCACTTCACTCTACAGCCCAGTTTGCAGAGTGCCACTATGCCCCAGAGACAACATTGACAGCAGAAAGCCAGTCCTGGTTTCCATTACCTCATCTCCTGCTCCTGGCAGGAAAGTTCTGACAGTAATTGTGTGTCCAGGTGCAGGAAAAGGTGCCTCCATGACACTTCGCATAAAGGGGTGCACTAGGGCTGGGGACATCTCCCTCCTCTTCTCCACTTCATCTAAAATCTGCAAGAAAATACTTCAGACATTGGCTCAATGCCTGCTGGTGAGCCAGAGGAAATGTGAGCCTCTGCAACAGCATCTCATGCCAGAGCTACACGGGAAGGCTGCAACAGAGATGCACAATCGCTAAGCAATGTCAGACTGCACCAAAACATCCAGTTAGTCTCTGGAGCCTGCAGGTTGTCAGAGACTCAGGTTCAGTACGAATCAGCAGGGACCCCCAGCTCACCTTGGAGAAGAGGTTGAAGCAGCCCAAGTGGCTCACGATGCAGTACACCTCGGGAAGGCGCTTCCCTTTCCCTTCTGGCTGAAAGGCAACAGCAACCATGATGCTGAGAACAGGGATGCAATAGAGGACTTAGAACCAACTACTGCTGCTGCTCCCTCTACAGTTTTGACTTAAAAGAATCCTGAGGAATGACCAGCTCCAGGAGCTGGTCCTGCCCAGAGCCCATTTCACTGTATTGCTGGGCATCATCATGCTCCTTCCCTTAGGCATTCAAAGGGGCTGTTAGCCCAGTAGCAGCACAGCTGATCGTAACCCACACTGGAGTTGCTGCTGATTCACATCCTGCACGTGACTGTGTACTTATCAATCCATCCTTACACACCACCCAGTACACAGGTGCTTACCAGGAGCTTCCTGCAGTACCCAAACCAGCGGCTGCCGTCCTCACCCGTCAACACAAAAGAAAATGTTTCACTGCAGAACCAAAGATCAGTCAGACTTAAATTCACCGTGCAGTGCAGAGAAGAGACTGACAAAGCACACAAACTACAAGCCCTTCTCTTTCTAGTCATCAGCTTGCAGTTAGCAAGCTACTTTGTGCTCTGCATCGTAAAAACCTGCAGCCCATGGACTTTCACTGAACTCTTCCCTCCCAGCTGCTTCTCCATTCTGCCAAGCAGCAACAGAAGCACTTGCCAGTGCCCAGGGCAGGCCTTGAGCAGGCATTGCACACTTCTTTCTTACAGGGAAGATGATGCTCAGAAGCAGCACTTCTGAGCCCACCTCTGTATCTTCCCCTGTCACAGGAATCAGGGATTCAGCCCCTCCCATTTTCCCTTGCCTGGCTGCAGTTCTCCTGGTCCAGGAAATGAGCACACACCTAAGCTTTCAGCATTGCCTGTTTCAGGCCTGAGTACCCAAAACCAAGTCTTTACCTTTTTAGGTCTGATGCCGGAAACCAGTCTTTGGGATCTGGAAAGCAGAATTTGGGAATGACCTTTAGCCTTTCTTCAGTATCCTTTGACTGTCTGAAGGGATGCTCAGGCTGGAGGGGTAACATGCATTTGAAGTCAATGAAGTGTGGTGCACTGCTACAGCATTTAAAACAATGTGAGAGAGTCTCTTACTGACAATCCCAAATGCTGAAGTATCAGATAGCTAACGCACAAGTAGAGGAGAATTCCCAGTTCCCTCTTGCATCTTTCATGCTGATTGGAACTTTGTAAAATTACCCAGCTGGTCTTGGTAAGAACTGAGTAAGGATTTACAAACATGGACAAGTTTATTGGGGAATGAAGCTAGAACTGACCCCCCCAAATGATGGTTGTGTCAGCTTGCCTTGGTTCTACTCTTAGTTAATGTGAAGACAGTAAGGGGAACAGGAATGCATTCAGCTTGTGATTGCACATCACCCATAAATCAATTGCAAAACCAGTGTAGCTGAATCCCATGTTCCAGTTGCCACGTGTGGGCTCAAGTCATACCCCTCAAAGACTACAGGACAACTTTCTATGCTCAAAACCGCCCAGAAGGGGCAAAAGGAAGGTTCTCAAATAAGAGAGATCCCACTGAAGTAGGAAATGCTCCCGAGAAGAGGAAAGTTTATTGCATAAAGCTGACTTTAGACACTGTACTCTCAGTCAGGGCATCCAGTCTATTCCAGTGTCCCAAGCTGCGATAGTGCAAACGACTGGTTAGGAAAACAGTACAGCATTTTCACAGGGTAACAGTTGTAGAAAAGCTTTGATGTCCTTGGGCATGCAGCCCAAAGAAGAGGGTGCAAGCAGATTACTTGGAAGCAAGGCTATTTTAAGCAGTGAGACAAATCTGCAATCAGAACACCTCCATAATTACTGGGCAATGGACAGACTGAGAGGCTGTATCAGGGAAAAGCTAAATCTGGTTACATTCTTTTCCTTCTCCTAACACTTTAAAGATTACACTTTTAGCAGATACAATGTATCAGTTTTACCCACTAAATTAAGACTATGCACTCTTCCTTTATGTAGTCCCTTACTCATTTTGTGAATCTGTAAGTTTTACATGCTTACTACTCTAGAATTATTTGCACACCTATCCCCTAGACAGCCAGATACTATGGGTCCTGCTGCAGTCCCACATCATCTCCCTTAATGAGTCTGACATCTCCTTCTCTGTTTGGATGATTTTTAATAATCTATGGCTTATACCTGATAGCACAGCTAGCACTACTAGTTTTGTCCTGGTTTTCTGTGGAAGGCAGCAGGTGCAAGCCTAGAGGGTGACAACTGAACATTCACTTCAATCTGGAACCCCCCCAGAAGCAAGCTTCACGGCTCCATCATCTCAGCTTGACAGCAACTACTGTGTACATTGAGTCATCATTCAGAGCCACACACCAACCCTGCCATCCATCTGAGCTGAACAGACAGAAAGCAAGCTAGAGCAATGCCCTCTTCTAGCTACAGTACTTTAGCTTCCACAGTTCGCTGCTTTTTGGGGGCCTAATACACATGGCTTTGCCATTTTTTTCCCTCAGAACAGTCTAAGTAATTGTAAAAGCCCTGGGATTCTAGTTCCTGTGCACCCTCAGTCCAATTGTTTTGCTCATTGTTTCTAAATCACAGACTACCAGATAAGGTGATGCCAGCTTTGGGAACAGAGCACCTACTCCCTTCCTCTCCTGCAGGCTGCCTCAGCACTATATGACAATACAGTATGGCTTTATGATATTTCCAGGCAATCAGAGCAGGAGCCTTTCTAATTCCAAAAAGAAGACAGTAAACTCATTATCAAGAAAGATATTCAACAACTGCCCAACACTACACTTCGGCTCTGCAACAGAGCAAGGTATGTCATATTCCAAGCCTGTACCCAAGCAGTGGGCCAGCTTTGCTAGAGGAGCACTTGGGTAGGGATACACTCTTTAAGAGCAAACACAGAGCTGCTGAGTATGCTTTGTGGGCAGGTTTCCATGCACCTCCTACCTTGCTGGGAAACTGCTGTATGATCTGTGGTGTGTACATCTTCTCAGATGCCTTCTTGTGCAGTGACACCACCACAAACAGCTCAAACAGCTGCTGCTCCTGAAGCTCTATCAAATCCCTCTCCAAAGTCTGGTAGTGTGGGTTCCTCTTGGAAGCTGGATGCCCCTGCAGCAGGCACCTGTGTCGACCTGGAGAAAGTAACAAATCCAAAATCAGCCTGTGGCTATCACTGCCACACACCTACAGGTCACAGAAGAGGACTTGTCACCATCTTCAGAAGGGGGAAAAGAGAGGGGTTCATTTGCCTAACACCACTGCTGTGCTCTATGGGACTTGGACTCCTGCATGAGCTCCTCAGGCACTGAGCTGTTCCAGAGAGGGAAGCACTGGCCTCGCAGCAGCTCTGCAAATCCCTCTTGAGCAGCAGCTAACATTCTCCTTCCTTCCACACATCTCAGGGTGACACACGATGGTGAGGGGAGGGAAGCACTGCTGTGAGAAGTCCAGCTCCACCAGTTCAGCAATTGCCAGGCCTCAGGCAGCTACTCTGTAGAGATGCATGGGCATTCAAGAGAGGCAGAGCCAGTTTCCTGGCCAAGAAACCTCCAGGCTGCCATGTCTTGACAGGCAGTATAAACTCACAAGCACAGGCACAGCACTCTGATGTAAGAAATTCCTGAGGCCCAGGCACCATGAGCCATTCTGGACTCTTCAGAAACAACTCTTCAGTCAGGCAGTGACTCAACCACTGTATTTCTGCAGGGACTCTTCACTCTCTATTACTCTCCATAACATAAAAAACTGAACTTCACTATTCACTCCAAGTTAAGGCCTTGCTTCCCTCCAAGTAAATGAACACCTAAAACAATTCCAGTGGTCCTTTTTGCTAGATGCTTGCTTAGGGACATGACAGTCACTCCTCAGCACTGCTGGCCAACCATTTCCATTTCACATTCAAACCTTACCAGCTCAGAAACTAAGACCTCTTTGGTCCTTCCCACACCAGCTAAAACTAAGCAGGTATTTCAAGTCTGTAGTTTGGGCCTACAGAGAAACTCAGGACTGTGGAACCAGACAAATAACCAGGTGATTTCTCCCCAGAGAAAAGAGCATTTCACAACATTATACATAAAAAACAGAACCAAGGGAAGGAAGTAGGGGGAAAATAGCTTCAAGTGTTAACAGCAAAAGCGATCCAGGGACAATCTACTGCAAGACATAGTTTAACTAAGTGTGACTCCAGCAACTCAAAAATAAATCTACTTCTAATGAGTGGCAGATTAAACTTCAAAAGCTCAGGAGATGTGGCAGAAAGAGAGGTTGATTTGCCACCGCAACAGCTCCAGGCTTTGGCCATGCTGCCTCTTAGATGTTCCCTTTCTCTCTCTCAGCAGAAGCCACAACTAGTCAGTGTTCCTATCCCATGAGAGCCTTTGCCTAACGTGCAGTGCTACGGGGACAGGACCAGCCCCTGTGATTCACTCACTTTTTGGCTGACTTTCCGTATCGCTTTCATTCCCACTGATTTCACCTGAAACACACATCAAGTTCACTTATTAGCCATGCAGAAGGAAGACAGGCAACACCCAAAGTTGGGAAAGACAGAGAAAGACTCCTGAGGTGGCTCTCACTCAGGGCTGCCCACCAGTCCTGCTCAAAGCACCAGTAAAGAACAGCCAGTGCTACCAAGTGTGCCACAACAGTAGATTTCAAAAGTGGACTTGACATCAAGTCACTGTTTCCAGCAAACCACCTGTAGGTCAGCTGAGCACAGGCAAAGAACAGAAACCAGGTGGTCAACTTATGCTGCTGTAAAAGTTAAGAGTTGCTGAACAGAGTATGCTATAAATAAAGACCACATCACAGCTACAGAACCAGAGGAACACAAGGATATCACTTCAGATGCACAGAAGGGATGTGTGGAGTAGTCAGAGGTAGTCCTTGTGCCAAGTGGGGGCTTGTTCTGCTTTCCCAAAAAAGTACTTTTTAACTAGTGGCTCTCTGAGCTCAGATCACAGTGGAATCTCCCATCTGTAACAGTGTTAAGCTTCAGTTAGGCAAGAGCTCCCAACCCTAGACGTGCTGAAAGTTCAACAGTTCCAGCTGCAAGGCACAAGGCCTAGCACTGTCAAATCAATTCAGTATGAGCTGCAGGAGGTGGTGGTGCTTGGCCTGCTAGCAGCAGCCCAGCATGGACAGGAGTTGTACTGCTCAAGAGGCTTACAGCAAAGAGAATGGTGCTGGAGACCTCTATACCTTTCGCTGGAGGTGCTTCTCTCCCAGCAGGACTCAACAACTTCACCCTCTTCTTTCCACGCTTAGAATCAAAGATCTCCTGTATTTTTAGCACCAGCTGAAATCCAAAGCAGAAGCAGAGGTTAATGTTGGGGTCCAGAAAAGGGTCCTGGTGCCAAAAGGACTGCAGCTCAACAGCTATTATCTAGCACCACAACACTGGGGAAAGACTGCCCAAGTCCTACCCAGGACCTTGGTTCAGAGACTGCTTGCTAGAGTACTTCTAGCACAGCTTACTGGATAAAGAATGAGCACAGAATGCTTCAATCTCACCCAGGGCAAGTTCTTCCTCCTGCTGGCAGCCTCTACTGCTCGGAACAGCTTCCAGTCGGTCAGTGTGACAGGCAAGGTTGTGTCCTTCACCATTTTCCCTTGCAAACTTGTCTGGGAAGACTTTAGCTCAAGAGTCTTTTGACTGAGAAAGGCAAGTTTTGGGGGAGGCTAGAAGACAGAATCAGAAGAGACAGTTAAGCATAGGATTAAGTTTTGGTCCAAGCTCAGAGACAAAGCAGTCAGATTACCAAACTTCCTGCAGCCTCCTGCTCTTCCAAGCTCTCTGTTCCAACCCCACACACCCAAGAATCTCATCAACACTCTTTCTTTCCTCTTCTTTTGCTCCTTAGCAGCTTCATCCACTGCTACTGCGAAGGCTGTTCATTAGGGTTTACATTGATAACAAACAATAAAAAATAAAGAAAACCAGTAAAGTAGCAGTGGGGAGCCAGGAGGGAGCACAGAACAGGTCCTTAGTGAGGATGACTCTCTGTAAACAGGTGACAATTTAACCCCCTCACCCTACCTTGGGAGGCCTGCTGGTGCTCCGGGGAGGTGGCAGCTTCCAGACAGATGGGACTTTCCACAGGGGTAAGGGCAGTGCTCCAATGTCTTCAGAGGGGTTCTCTTTTGCAAGACCTGGAAAACGCATTGGGCATTATGAAAGGAGATAAAGTCCTACATTCTTGCAAGGGATGTCAGCAGAGAGCATGCAGTTGTCTGCCAAGCTTTAACAGTGTTTGAGAGAGACCGTTTAAGATTGATTACATCCCACCACTCCAAGATCCTTCTAACCCACTACCATCACCTTGGCAAAACATGCATAGACTCAGCAAAACAAAACACTTCTGCCACTGCAGAGAAAGTAGCTGCATTGCAAAGCAGCTGATTTGGTCAGTGATCACACTGATCTCTGTGTGGCACTCAAGCAAAGCATCTGAAGAGCTAACAAAGAAATCAGTTTAGCACAGGCCAGTTCTAGAGACCTTCCATGACATCTGAAATCAGGCATGATTACAGACAGTTACTAATATCAACAAAGAACTCCAGATGGAGAAGACCTTAAAAGTCAGAGCTGGAAAGTGCCTCAATACATTCCCATCTTCATTCCTCCCTCCCCAGTAAATTTGCTACCCTGAAAGAAGGATGTCCCCTAGAAGCACAGGCACATACAGATAATGTCCTCGTAGATGTTGTCTTCTGACTGTGTGTAGACAAGCCTGGATTCTGCAGAGCCATTTGTCTCTTGAAGTTTGCGGGAGTTGGTGGTTGCCTTTCGGTTGCAGAAGCCCTGGATGTCCTCAAACTCAAAAGATTTCCTAAAGGAAAACCAGTGTAACTTCTTCTAAAGGCAGCTGCATGTACCAATGAGTTGCTGTTTCCAGTCCCCACAGAGTAAGGTCCTCATTGGGGCCATCTAGCACATGGATGCTCCTCTCTGGACTCTCTGAGGTTTAACCCCAGCCACAGCTCAGCCCTACAGAGCCACTCATTCCTCCCCAGTGGGATGGGGAGAGAATTGGAAAGGTAAAATTTAGAAAATACCTGGGTTGAGATAATTCAATAGGTAAAGCAAAAGCTGTACAGAAAGCAAAGCAAAATAAGGGATTAATGCTAGCATCAAGCCAGCTCAGAGGTTTCTTCACACTGTAGCAGGAATCTAGATACAGGGAAGAGGAAAGAACAGCAACAAGGGGACCCACAGCTGAGTCACCAACTTTTGTTTAGCACCTCCACAAGGCTCTCGTGGTAAACAAGCTATTTAAACCCATCTAGAAAGTGATCTAAGGAAACGTGTTTCAGACACAAGAGATGAATTGGTGTACCTCTGCGTTCTCCCTCTGATCCTCCTGCTGGCTATTCTCTTCTCAGGATTACTGGAGGATGACACCAAGTTTCCTCCATGCTGCTTCTGCAGGGCAGCTTCTGCAGTAGCACTGGCATCAGTGCAGCTGCTGGCACCCTTTCCTGCAGGACAGTGAGCGGTAGCACTGGCATCACTGCAGCTGCGGGCACCCTTTCCTGCAGGACACTGAGAAGTCCTGCAGGGCTTGGGCGGTTGGACCGCAGCTGGCTTCTCCTCAGCCTCAAAGGAAATGGTTTTCAAGCTCCTCTCTGCTCTGCGGAGAGAGTCCACTCCTTTAAGTTCTCTTTCTAGTTTCCTCTGAAGGTCCAAGGGAACTGCTGGGACTTTGCCAGGCAGAAGGGAGTTTACTCCACTCCACAAAGCCTGTGACCTAGAGAAGTTCCCTGGCAGCAGCGTTGTCGCTGGGTCCAGGAAGCCTGCTTGCCATTCTCCTTTGTCCTTGGCTCGAGAAACAAGGATGCGTGGATCTTCCCTGAAATCCAAAACCAGGTTCTTTGGATCTCTGGACCTAGTATTTCTGCCCTTCTCTGTATGTTCTGGCTTCCCTTTGGGAGGAGCATCATAGCTGGGATCATACTTTACTCCAAGGTCCTTCAGCTGCTGTTTCTCCTTGCTGGAGCACCCTTGTGTCCTCCCCTCCCACTGGGAGATCTTCTGCTTGATGTTGCGGCAGTGGCTGCGGGAGAGGGTCTGCACAGCAGCACGAGAGAAGTTACTGTCTGCTGATTCTGTCGGGTGCATGGCACGTGCCAGTGTGCTTACAAACACCCCATCCTCAGCTGTGTCCAGCTCCACCCGTGTCCTGCACACGTCAGGCTGTGAGATTCCAAAGCACCCAGTGGTGTCCAAGAGCCCCTGGGTGTCAGCTCTGCAAGGACTACCTGCTAGCAGGACCTACAGACAAAAAGAAGGGCAAAACCGTCAGCTGCACTCCAGCCACGCACACCACTGGGCACTCCCAGCTGCTCTCTGGCAATTGCTGAAGAACATTCCTCCCCAAATCACATGTTCAAGACTGGCTTCCAGAGCACGCGTCCCACAAAGCCTGTTTCTGTAGTACACATCTGGGAGGTCTGACAAAAGGAGGTAGAGGTCTCACTAGCTTAAAAACAAACAAAACGCCCCAATGGGAACAAAACAGAGCCAGAGATCCTGTGGGTCCAAACTCCAGGGAATGATTTAATAGCACAGGAGCAGAGCAGCATGGCCTGTCTGCAGCAGAGCTCTCAGCCAGCCCCTCTGCTGCTGGCATGTACTGATGCAGACCAGGTAGGAGGGCTCAGTTTCTCATGATATTGTGTACTGCTCAGAGCACCTCAGGCAGCAATGACTGCAGCATACTGTCTCTATCAGACCTGTCAACCCAGCAGGCACACAGCAAGATACAAAACACCACACCAGCTCTATAGAACGGGAATCACATCTACTCCTCACTACAAGAGGGACATTGAGGTGCTGGAGAGGGTACAGAGGCTACCAAGCTGGTAAAAGACTTAGAACATGAGCCTTATGAGGAAAGACTGAGGGATCTGGGCCTGTTTAGCCTGGAAAAGAGGAGACAGAGGGGAGACCTCATCGCTCTCTATAACTACCTGACAGGAGGTTGTAGGGAGGCAGGGACTGGTCTGTTCTCCCTAGTGGAGAGTGATAGGACAAGCAGAAATGGATGCAAATTGCGCCAGGGGAGGTTCAGATTAGATATTAGGAGGAATTTCTTTACTGAAAGGGTTGTCAGCCATTGGAACAGGCTGCCCAGGGAGGTGCTTGAGTCACGATCCCTGGAGGTGTTTAAGAGACGGGTATATGTTGTATTGGGGGGCATCATTTAGTAGGCTGATAGGGCTGGGACAACACCTGGACTCGATGATCTTCAAGGTCTCTTCCAGCTGTAACTGTTCTATGATTCTATGATTCCTCCAAAGAGGCAGCAGCAGCAGCATAGCTGCTTCTTCACTCAGGAGGACTTGGACAGCTGTGACAACTGGAGAAGAGCTCAGCTGCACTCCTCCTCCCAGGAGCGCTCTCCTGCTGCACATACAAGTAAAAACTTGTCTGATGTTCTGCTTGTCAATGCCTGAAGCACAAGCTAGCAAAGAAGGAAAGGCTCTGATGGGGAAAGCCAGGCTAGGAGAGGGGCAAAACAGCTTTTATTTCTTTGCCCAAAGCAGAAGAATGAGGCACATTCACACAACCTGATAGACAGCCCTGACTCTTCTTCCAGTGCTTTCTGAAAGCCAGAGAACCCCCTAAGCATTTTCTATGCAAAGTGTCTAGACCGTTCCCTTCCCTGACAATGGCAGTATCCTGCCAGTGCTTATGTCAAGCCTACCCTCTGCAGGTGCTGCTGGTACCCCACAACCCCCCTCACCTCACTCATGCTGGCAGCTGACTAGCTAGACAAAGGCACTAACACCACACCTTCCCTTGTCCTGCTGCACAACAGGCATGAGAACACACAGTCACGGACCTGGCAAGCCCACACAGTTCTGAACCAATCTTTCACGCCTCTGGTGAGAGCCGTGCAGCTCTAAACCACTCAAGAGACCTCCTTGTCATCAAGCCTCCTGTACTGGTAGCCAAACATAAGACAGTTTCTGGTCTTCTGAAATCTAGGGAAACTGCCAGTTCAGTCCTGGAGGGATGAGGGGACAGCCAGCACAGCAGCCAGGACCCTTTCCAGAGTTCTCAGCTACTCCCATTCTGTTCAGCTCCAGAACAAACCTGAAGCTTTTCTGAACAAAACTGACATGCTGATGCCTGAAAGACACGGGCAGTACTAAACAAGCAGGTTTTATAGCAAAAGAGGTAACGATTCAGGAACGCAGCATGCTTAGTCATTTCAATCTTGATGCAAAGCAACTCTAGTTATTAACTCATTCGGAGCTTCTGCATATCCTGCTGAGTAATGGAGCTCCACCTCATCAGATACATGGCCATGTAGAGCACAGCCCCTGGACATAGTTAAGGCAATGCTCTTCTTAATTATGTGGCAAAAGGAGGTTAAGCCTGACCCCTACCATGGGTCCCGAGACTTTGCACTGATAAGAAAGATTTACCTAGATCTTCCAACCTTGTCTTTTTCTGAAGTGATGAAATTCAGCCTCTTGAAAGTTTTTACCCATGCTAAAAAAACCAAAAACCAAACACTTTAAACATGTGAGCCCTGACAGCTTTTATACCTGAGGACACACAGCCAGAAGTCACAATGCCCCATTTTTTAAATTGTGCAGTTTTAACCTGGCTCACAGTATCTGAATGCTCACAGTGAACTGGGAAAAGCAAGGGGAGACTGGCCCAGTATGCCAAGCTACATCCCGTGCCCTAGTACAGCACTGCCAGGAGGGACCTCTGGAACTACTCAGGCCTCCATACTTCAGTGCAACAAAGCACAAATATCTAGGATTACCTAACACATCACAGCCTACTTGTAAATAATTTACCCTAAAGAAACGGTTGGTTGAGGTGGGAGAGGCTCCTTTGGAGGTCATCTTGTCCAGCTCCCTAATCCAGCAGGCTCACCTACAGCAGCTTGCCCAGAACCACGTTCGGAAATTTCACAACCTCCTTGGGCCACCCGTGCCAGCTCTTGGTCACCTCCAGGGTGAAAAACAGTCTCCTGGTGTTGAGGAAACCTCCCATGTGTCACTTTGTGCCCATCACCTCTGGTCCCGTCGCTGGGCACCGCTGGAAAGCGCCCGCCTCCTCCCTGCAGGTACTCGTGTACACAGGCAGGATGTCCTGGAGCCTTCCCCTCCGTGCTGGACGGGACGGCGTACCGCGATAGCGCACTCAGCTGGTGTCTCAGCTGAGGCTTAAAGCAGGCGCCTACCTCCCCCCCAGGTTCAGCTCCCGTTCAGTGACGCCTCCCTGCCCTGCCTGCGGAGAAAACGCTCCCGTCGCTGCTTCCCTGCCTGCCCGGGGACCGGCTCCCGGAGACCGCTCAGGACAGAGCTGCCGGCCCTGCCACGGGCCCTGAGAAGCCCTGCGGCCTAACCCGCGCCCGCAGGCACCCGCTCACGGCGGGACACGGCGCAGCGGCGCTGCCTCAGCCGGTCCCAGCAGTGTCAGGCTCTCGCCGGGGTCAACAGCGATCGGACAGCGCAGCCCCCGGGCCCGGCCTGCTGCCAGCGCGTCCCGTCCAGCCGTGACTGCGTGCGACCCCGCGGGGAGCCCTAACGGCCCCCGGGCCGAGCCCGCCGCATTCCCGCCCAGAACACCCCTGCGCACCGTCTCACCGCCGCCGCCGCTCGGCCCCGCTCGCGCAGGACGCTCCGGCCGCGCACCGAGCTGCCTCCCACTGGCTCGTGCGGCCGTCACTCAGGCAGCGGTCCCGCCCTGTTTCTCGTCGATGTACATACAGCACAACCAGGCGTGCGCGGCTGCCCATTAGCAGCCGCAGGCGGCACTCAGGCGGCAGCCCAGCCCCCACCGCAAAGGCCGATCGCAGCTCTCAAAGCAGGCTTTACTGCGCACCCCACACCCGAGGGCCCCTGCTCCCGGCGCGGCCCAGAGCAGCGCTGGCCCGAGGCCCCAGAGTCCGTCCCAGCTCCTAGTCATTTTTTAGGCCCTCGGCGATGAGGTTGAGCTCGTAGCACCAGGTCTCGTAGCGGTAGGCCATGCGGATCTGAGCCACGTTCGTCTTGCGGATGTCGTTGCCTGGGGGCCCCTCTTCCAGGTAGTTTTCACCCAGGAACTTGGCTTTCTCCTGCCAGAGACACGGTCAGCGGTACAGAGTCCAGGAGCGGCTGCCGACAGCACCCGAGGGAGAAGCCAGAGGAAGCTCCCCAGGGCCTGGCGCAGAACTGCAGGGACTGCTGCTCTCCAGAAGGGCACCTACCTCATGGGACAAGCCGCACTGCAGGACACTGTTTCTGGCGATTTCACACATGTCACAGGTGCTGAGCTTGAAGACCTGGGCAGCTATGGCATACTCCTCCATCAGGGGCTCCTGCAGCCACAGCCTGTGTTAGATTCTGCCCGCACAGCCCATGCTGCTGCAAGGGCTGCCCCAGGTGTGCCCCAGCGTGCTGGGCCCTCTGCAAATGCTGCTGGCTTCCCTGGGAAAGGAGGCCTGCACAGTCTCAGCCCAGTGCTCAGGCAGTAGGTGATGAGCTTACATTGTACCTTGGTAAAGTGAAACTGCATGGGGTCATCTGTAGAAAGGGACACCATGAGGCCCTTCTGGTGGAAGTCAGGCAATGGATTCTTGGCATACTCCAGGAATAGGCTGTTGTTGCTAAGCGGGGACATAGCAATGGGAATTTGGGCAAGGAAGTACAGATACTGCAACACTGAGCTCTGCAAAGACAAGCAGGGTTGCCAGATTAGGGATAAAGTTGCTGCACCTCTCAGCTCTCCAGGGTCACTCCTCAGACGAGCTCAGTGCCAGGAAATCCAGTGCATGGAACTCATGTACAAGAAAAAGAGATGGGCAAGCTAGCAATCTTGCAGGGCCCACATGGAGCACAAGAGGCCAAGTGAATTCAAAGATATCTGATTTCAGAACTCTGCTAGCTCCAGTGATAGCACTTTCAATCCAATTATAGTTCTGTGAGGGTGAACCTCTGAAATCTGAATACACTTCTGAGCTACATGCCCAAACCTGCCTGGAGAAACCCAGAGAATCATATAACATCTGTCTGAAGCCAGGCTGTCTGTGTCAGTCTAAAGCAGAGGGACAATTAACTGTCAGCTGCAGCAGAGGCCAGCTGTGAACATGTTCTCCTCTGCCATGCCTGGGCTGCTCTGCGGCAGATGACTCCACTTACCTTCTTGAGGTTGAGACCATGGGAGATATTATCTGCTGTCATGAAGGCTGCAAGCAGATGTGTGATGGCTCCAGCTTCCCCACAGTGCGGACGGAAGAGGAATGTGTTCATACCACGCTGCCTAGGCACAGGGAAGGAGAACTCAGAGGAGACAAGCAGCAGGGTTTGGTGGCAAGTGATGCAAGATTCCCCCCTGACTTCAGGTTGAGCTCTGCCCCTACTAGTGGGTCCCCAAGAACCCAGCTTGACCTAGGAGCACATTACTTGTTCTCTTTTCTCCTCTGGGCACACAATAAATGCATGCCTGCAAATCCAAAGTTTTCACCCCACTCTGCCAACATTTCCTACTGAGGAGTGTTTGGATTGCTTTGGGATATGAAGCTCCAAACCACACTGGTGGCAGAACAAGGAGGGTCCCACTTCTTTAACACCAACAACCAAAGACTTGGAACAACTCCTGAGGCAAGCCCCTTTCTGTCAGCCCATCGCAGCTCCCTTAGCAGATCGTGGGCCTCACCTGCGTAGGTTGTTAAGCACCAGGATATTGGCATACATATAGTATACGTAGTAGGTGTAGGATGGGTTCTTCTCAGAAGTCCACTCCTCTGGCTTTGGGCTTTTAGTGCAGAACATGTGTCCACTATGCTTAGATTCATCATCCACACTGTCGAAGCCAGTGATCTGCTTGGCAAGGTAACAAAAGAGCAGCATCTCAAAGCTCCCCACCTCACGATGCCCAGGTATGCTGGCTCACCCAGCCCCCGTGCAGCTTGCCATAGCCCAGCTGTAGCCTCTACCCCTGTCCCAGCCAAGAGCAGAGTCACAGGCAAGGTTGCAGACCTTACTCCTCACAAACTCCCAAGCTCTGTCAAGGTCTAGAAATAAAGCTAACACCAAACCACTTCTCCAGGAGTTGAGTAGGCAGCATTTCTCAGCCTCACAGCTGCCAGCTCAGAGTCTGACCCTCCCAGCACTTCTGGACACACATCCTTTTTCCCAGAATGTGGCAGTAGGACCACAAGCTCACTGATTACATTTTCCATCTTGGGGCCAATATCCCATTTCTCGTGCACAAACAGGGATACAAGTGCTCACCACACCCTGGCATCATCAGGTGACACTCACGTGGCGTAGAAAAACACTCAGCTCTTTGTTAGCTTGAGGATTGACAGTTGCCTCAAACACAGGAACAAAGATATTTTCCAGCATCTTCCCAAAATGTGGAAGAAAATTCCTAGACCTGAACACATCGCTGTGGACAGAGACAGGGATTAGCTTCTAGCAGAGAAACAACTAGGCCCACTGTCCCCATAATCTCTAAAGGACAAACGAACGAGGCACTGTAAGGCTCTGTGCTCTCTCAGAGCCACAGCACATACTAAATTCTGGGTACTTGGATCATCCACTTCATGTTGGGGGAATAGACCCGGTGTTTGTTGAACCAGTTGGCTAACTTGAGCCACTCATCAGCTGATCGCCCGTAGATTGAGAGGCGAGGCTCCGCATACTGGTACTTGGCATCCTCCAGATCAGAGCCAACCTCCTGCAAAGCAGGACAGACAGTGCATGTGGACCCTCCAGCCCCTGGGCACAGCAGCACCACATCTTAGCTGCTCTCTCCTCCCCTGTATTCTCACCTTGATGATGGTAGCAAAGTACTCGCCCTCGATAGTGTTCTCCGTCTTCAGGTAGAGGTCGCGCAGCTCGCTGGCACCCACAGGGTTGTACTTGGCATTGAACTTGTCAAAGCGGTGGAAGGTTTGCCGCCCCTGGGTAAGGAGAAGCAAGGGCAAAGTTTACATGCACATACAGGGTCCAAGCAGCCGAGCAGGACCCAAGCTAAACAACTCAAAACAGGAAGGCCAGAACCTGCTACAAACACTAAAATGCACAACATGTCATTGGTACACAGGGAGGGGAAAAGCCACACCTAAAGGTGTGGATGAAAGGGACACAAGAGTGGTCTTACGGTAAATGTCCTACCACTTACAGCATGGACATCCAGGGAATCCACTGTCAGGTCATAGGGGTGCAGATTGAGCTGCTGGAAAAGCTCTTTCAGGGTGAGCTGTTTGCCCTTGGCATCACAAACTACACGGTCAGCATCCACATGGTATGATTTCTTGATGAAACGCAGAAGATGCTTCTGGTTCATGCAGGCTGCAGCATGGATATGTGTGTCCACCTGAGAAAACACACGGACAGCTATCCAGCTTCAAGTTGGGATGCTTGGGTACTATCACAAAGAGGTAACCTAACCAACTCCTTAGGTGAGGCCAGGCTGTGCAAGGAGCATGGCTCAGGCCAGCAGATGAACACACAGGCCAAGAACAGCCCATTAGCAGGAACAACGTGGGTTCCATAGACCTTGGCTCTAACATACAGTTCTCAGAGAGGAAGGCACCAGGACAGCTCATCTTCACAGTCACTAGAGCTGTAAGTGTTGCCATTTACCTTCCGGCAGTTGTAGAAGTCCCGGTGGGGGTTCTTCTTCAGCTCTTTCATCTCCTCCATCTCATTGAGCATTTCATGCACTTGGAACTTGGAGGAGAGGAATTTGAGGCGCCGATGAGCATAGGTCTTACTAGTGAAAGTAAAAGGCAGAACAGTGAGGAGGCTCCTTACCCCTCAATACAGGGGCACAGCCTGTCAGACACAAGGATGCAGCTTCCACCTGAGCTGGAGGAGCTCATGCTAGCCTAGCCTGCTTCCCTAAGATGCTCCTCCTGGATTTATTAGAGAGCTTTGAAGGGAGGCCTGGCCAGGTGTGAGCATACGTGCAGGGCATGTCTCTAATCCCTGAATGCTGACTTTGCTTAAGACCCCAGTTAAGATGGCTGACAAGGGCTAAGGACACTTTGGTAGCCAGAAGGCTGCAGGTGTGTCATCAAAGGGTTCCTCCCTCCTCCCAGGAAAAGGAGGCAGTAATCCTGGCTTTGCCCCGACTTCCCTCTGCCTGCTGAGGCAGGACCTCTTCAGCTGCACCCAGCAGCGCTGGGTTGTGCACTTACACAGGCCCCTGTGCAATCAGGGCCAAGAGGAAGTTCATGTCATCAACAAAGTGCTCAAGGCTGGGGTAGGGCAGGTCCTTTGGCTCATTTCTGCCAACTGCTGCCTTGTCTCCATAGATGTAAACTACCCCATCCTTCATCTGGACATGGTATCCCAGGTCCTCAAGGAGACTCTCAGTTTCAAAGGGATCCTGTCCATCCTTCACTGGCGGAGTGAACACTGGACCAAAAGGAGAACACCGCGAGACAGGCTGTCAGCCAAAACCCCAGAAGCCTGCTGTACACCTCCACCACAGGCAGAGGGCAGGGACAGCCCCACCATTATGACACTGAAGAGCAGGCCTAGGCAAGCAACTTCCCCCCCAGCACTTGCACAATCCTTTTGTGGCCCCTGACCACCCCATAGCGAAGGCAGAGAGCCAAGGTTACCTGGGCCAGTGCTGCTTGCCCGCCAGGCCTCGCCTTCGATAGCGCGCAGGTACTGCGAGGGGGTCCTGGGGAACCTCTGCAGAGACTGCTGCATGTACTTCTCACGGATGCACAGGGCACGGTACAGGCCTTTGCAGGCCACTTCAAAGTCTTCAACTGTCACCTGCAAGAAGGCTGTTGCTGAACGCAACCACACAGCTGGAACCTAGCTGCCTGAGAGATGCCCTGGTGCACCAAGACGTAAAGAGGACACTTCTGTTCACAGCAAGATCCATACCTTATCACCCCCTCCCTCCCACTGCTCTGCCTGGGCAGGGAAAAGAAGGGATGGCAGGCAAAGTCCCAGACATGACAAAGGGAAGTTCCTCACACCAAAAATCAATCAATTCCAGCTGTCATCCCCCCTTACATTCCTCATTGCAAACTGTAGCTGGCACTGAAATGGAAGCCAGGCCTGGACAAAACACTAAAAGCTATTTTTGGATCCCAGACTGAAACTGAAGCAGGGCCAACAACCCACACTGACACAACGTGTCAAGAACTTTTGATTTACTACACAGACAAGTGTTTTGGGCAGTCAAGAGTCCAGGGCAGTGAAGGTCAGACTGCAACAGCATGGATGAATATCCCATGCAGCACTTGCAGCTAGCCACAGTCATGGCAAAGGCAATGTGCCTGCACATGGAGGAACTTGCACATTCCCCTAATTGCTCCTTTGCTATGCAACTCCAAGCTGAGAAACCTGGTCCAGCCCAGGTTGCTCAGAAGCAGCAGAAGTGTAATAGGAAGCTGTGGAGGAGAAGGAGGAGGAATTAGCACAGAATGTTATAGCAGTCCTGGTCAACTGGCTCTAGGTGACCCTGCTTGAGCAGGGTGGGCTGGACCAGACGACCTCCAGAGATCCCTGCCAACCTCAACCACTCTGGGAATCTGTGATGTGCATAGATCTCAGACAGGTATAGTTGTGTGCAAGAAGGAACAGGCTGCAACAGGACAAGCACAGCCTACACTGCCATGCCTTCCTCTCTGCCTTGACTGGAGAATCCTATGGGAAGCATGCAGCACCCCACAGATTCCTGCTAAGAAATTCAGCTTCAGATTCTCCAGGGATGCAGTAGATGCCCACGAGAGACAGACTGAGCTGGAAGACTCAGACCACCCTGCTGCATCTGGTACAGGCACTACTGAGGGACAGGCAGGGACTAGAGGAGGTGGCAGTCAGCATGGGGAAGGGAATAGCCGTGCAAGTACCTACCCCAGAGGCATAATCCCCTGTGATCTGTACCCGCTGGAAGTCAGGCACAGCCTGGTACAGGGGGCAGGTAGACATGACCTCATCAATAGTGGACATTCTGGTTATAGACTTCTGAGCCACAGGGACTGCCAAAAGAATTGTCTTGCTGCGGAGCAGGCGCTTCTTCCTACCAGGGAGGAAAGCCTCAGGAGAACAGCCCCGACCCCATGGACAAGTGTGTGCAGGTGCAGGGTCAGGGGCACTCACCACAGCAATGTTTCAACTGTGCACAGCAAGGATCATCTCACTGGTGCTCTTTGAGCACCTTTAACAAACACTACCAAGAGTAGAGGTCACAGCACACAAAGTGGCCACAGACTTTCAAGCGTGGCCTTTGGAAGTCACACCTTTCCAAGAGAAAGGTCTCCAGGTATCACCCTCCAATAGCTCTGTGGCCTTTGCTATGCTGGCACCCAGGAAACAGGCCACGAGTGTCTTTCTGTCCAACAGCAGGAACAGTTGGAGAGGAGACCATGAAGTACTGACAGATTCCCTAGGATTACCAAGGGTTTATCACACAGGTGTGGAAAGCTGTTCTCACAGGCCTTGATTTGTGTTCCCCCTGCTTTCTTCCAGCTCTGGCTGGGGATGTGCTGACAATGCTCCTCTCCTTTCCCCAACCACCCTGGTTGCTGCTCACCGCTTTTCTTGTGTGGCAGAGCTCTCCTGAAGCATCATGTGCACTCTCATTTCCTGCTGTGAGATGGGACAGACCTCTTCCACGTCAAAAGGAGAGATCTCTTGCCTGGCCTCCTCATCCTTCACCTCCGAGGCAAAGACCTTCTCTGCGAAGGAGCGCAATGCCTCGTCCATCTCTGCAAGGAGAAGGAGCAGAGTGCATGGTCACATAGGGATCTGCTTCCCACTCACCCTCACAGGCAGGTGCCCCTGGCAGTCATCTCAATGCTCAGCTGTCACTCCCTTATGACACCTACAGCTCCATGCTGCCTGGAAGACTCTGAGCCTGAGTACCTGAACACAAATGAATCACAGCCAACCTCAGGTTCTTTGGCAGAGCTTCTGCCTTACAGCAGCCGTCCATGGAGAAGAGCATTTTCCGGAACCCAGATCACCTCAGCCAACACTACAAGCAGCTAATCCAGTTGGCCTATGTGACCTATTAGCTGACCTAGTCATCTAAGACTGAGCTGTCTTGGAAGATCTCTCCCTACACCTGTTTCCAGGTACATGGATGTAGAAGAGCATAGGAACAACTGAGGAGGGCAGAAAAGCATTCTCCTGCCTGAACAAGAAAGCAAATATTTTAGTGACTCAGAGCACTGGGGTTGCTTTCCTGTTTTTTGTCCATGACTTACCATCCCTTGTGAGGATTAGGACAGATGATCATTGCAAAGATGCTCAGTTTCATCCTCCTACTGCCTATGGTCACAACTCCGCTTACTCACAGGATCAGACAGATGAGACACTGCAGTTCCACAGGTCTTCACTGCTGGTCATACAGTGTAGCATCATTTTACGGGTGCAACTCAGGCCCTTTCCATCTTACCCAGAGTATTCAGACTGGACCTCCAACAGCACAAGTCAACAGCTGCCGATTCCCAAAGTCCAGCCTGCAGAACATACTCTCCTAGCACTTGAGCTCCACATACTGATTTACAAACTAAGCAACCCAGAAATGCCTAGTTTTCATTTCTTAATGGATGAAAATTATACTCCTGAAGGTCAAATTCCCAGTGATGTCACAGGGATGCTTAATATCAGCCTCACATGCTAGGGCAGTGTCTATCACAGCCCTGCAAATTCAAACGTGCTCTCATCAGAGCTGTTTGCTGCCAATATTCTTCAGGGCTCTGAGGGCAGTCACATGTCACCTGTACTGTTCTGCAAAGCCTGGCTGGCCCTTCTCCTGTTGCCCTGCTTGTGTCCCCAATCCCCTCAAGACTGCAGCACCCCACTTCTGAGCTTAGTCAGGTGGGCCAGAGACTCCTGAAATCCCTCTGCCACTTTCCTGTAGAATTACAAGACACATTACACTGCAGGAGGGACAAGATTCTTCTTCAGTACAAGCAGAGCAAAACTTAAACAATAATGATACTTCTTCACTGCACTATGCAGAACTGTCTCCAAGCACGAAGAAAAACGCTCAAAGCCCCAGCAAGGTCTCCTAGACTGCAACAATATCAACATCTCAGAGGCTGCAGGCTAACAAGCCTGCCCTCTGGCTCCTTCTTTTACTCCTTGTTTTCAGACCTACCTGAAATTCTCAGCCGTGACATCGTGCCCCAAGTTTTCAGAGCCTCAAGCAACACTTCAGTGTAAGAGAGCACAAGGAGCTGACTGACTGCACAACAGCCTAACACTAATTTTACTGCTTTCCCCTCCCTGTAATTAGACTCTCCCACTCTAAAAGGAGAATGGAGATCACATATAAGACTATTTTAAAGTGCAACTACAAGCACTTGCACTGGCACAGGTGAAACCAGGGCTCAATTTTAACTTTTTGTTCCAGTTAGGCTTTCATTTTACATTTAGTAGAGTTTCCCCTGCTGACAGGCCAGACTGCTTCTGTCCAGGACAGCTGCAGCTTTCTCAAGTGGACTGTGGAAGTCAGTCTCTGAGACCAAAATTGTGATGAAGTAATGGCTCAGAGGGAATCCCTAAGGCACAGGGCTATGTTTACATCAAGACAGGAGCTGTGGATAGGCACAAATCATGAGAAGATTTTTCAGGTGGAGACACTCTCAAGAAAGACTGGGTTTTAGCAGCAGGAGTTGCACAGATATCCTCACATCTTTCCAGCTGAATCAAACAAACAAGAGGAAAGTGCAAAGAGCTGTATTTTATTCCTGACCTTTTCAGGAACTGCCTTTGTAAGTTTATCATCATTGTAAAGTGATACTCAGTTCTGTGCGGTGAGCCATAACCAAGACATATCTTACAGAGACCAGCACTCAGTAAAATCCAAGGTCTGGCAAGAAACTCCTCCCTCACACTACACAGGATGGCTTGGAGTGGAGCAGAGGAACAGTTTGGGAAGTACCTCTCAGCTTGGTGTAAGATTTTTTCCTACCATGGAGGCACTGAGGGCTGTATCCACACCTTTAGGATCTCCTCAAACCTGCTTGATCTCTCACACAAAGCTGGAAAACAGCTCCTGTCTAGAGAAAATGACCAGAATCTGTAGTGCCCCGCATGCTGCCAGCATAACTCTTGAGCTTCTGACTCAGCTTCCTGAAGGGAAGCAGTAAGCCTAAACAGGTCATAAGGATACAATAGTTCTGACTTGAAACAGAGTCTTTTCCTGCTTATTTGCACTTCAGTTGATGAAGTTCACTAAAATCAGGACAAATAAAACAACGCATTCAGGCTATGGTCAGCACAGTCTTGCTGCTGGTGCCAAAGCTGACTTTGGTCATAACACAGAAGGGAACAGAAAAACTAGTACCCTGAAAAAATAACATTGTTTGCAACTACATGAGCAGGTAATGGCTTCCTGTGCTGCACTCTGTAGGAACAGCTATGAAAGGCCTTGTCCAAGGAGAAGACTGGAATAATCAGTTACTTTCATAAGATACAGAGCTAGAAATAACAAGTCCTAGATTTTGTCTACAGGTGCATAGGAAGCTTGTGGCACTGGTCAGTGCAGTCAGAGGAGCTGAGATGTGGCACAGCATCTCCAGCTGAGATAATTTCCAAAGCATCCAGAAACTCTCCCTGAAAGATCTTTATCTGATGTGCATAACTTCAAAACATGCTGGGTTACAACTAACATCCTCCAGAATTCAGGGAGTTTTAGCCCCACTTCCCAAATACTCCCCAAGAATTTAAGTTGATTTTCCCCCACAGCAGCAGAGGTCCAGCCAACGGGGCAAAGCTGGGATGCTGTTACAGCCTTGATCTCCTCTGGTATCCACTATCATCCTGATAGCAGTCTGCAGATCCTGAATTATTATTGTTCTTACTCATTCCCCAGGTTGTGAGTCCCCACACCACATTACTGTTTAACTATTTCATTAAGGTCAATAAAAAAATGGCTTCTGCATGTTTGCTCCCACAGGGACTATAACTGGCCCTAACCTTTCTGGATATATCAAGGTCTTGGGATTCATGTCTGAAACCAAAAATAACCTTTAGAGTGCAGAGGTCATCTTCCTCAAGAGGTCTCTTGATCCCCTAGCTTTTTAAATCACAGGGTCAATGTTGGGTGCATATAGAAATATGAGTAAAGCTTGGGTATGCTGTGCTAAAGTTAGATCTACAGCCTCTTTAAACTGAAGCACTGAAGGAGTGAAGGAATGGCTCTAAACCCACACACATTTCTCCTTGAGCTGCCTTTACTCCACCTAGGTCTAGTCAAAGAAAAGTGGCCAAACACCAGAAATTTGGCAGTTTAGAGTATTTGGCAGGATCTTCCTCTAGTTCTAGCAAAGAAATTTCCCCTCTGCCTTTTACTGACTTGGCAAGCATCTTTTCCAAGGGCAGAGTCAGCAAAAATACTATGAGGGATCCCACTGCAAATATAGGGAGTCAACACTAACTCAAGATACATGACACAGCACAGACTGGTGAGGCTGTTAAATACTGGACTCTGGAACAAGCCTATGTGCACCTCAAAGGCACTCTCACTGCGTAGTGAACATGTATCATAGAACCACAGAACAGCCCAGGTTAGAAGGGACCTTAAAGATCATCTAGCTCCAACCCCCCTGTCACAGGCAGGGACACCACCCACCAGGCCAGATTGCCCAGGGCCACATGCAACCTGGCTTTGAACACTGCCAGGGATGGGGCATCCACCACCTCTCTGGGCAAGCTGTTCCTGTGCCTTCCTATCCTCTGAGTATGACACAGAGCTGTTCGTGCTACAGGACCCAAGTGACAGCCTGAGCAAATCTAGATCCCACAGAGAGAGCAGACAGCACTGTGATAAGCTTTCTGCGAGCCAGCGGTGGATCCTGTGCTCAGATCACTACCACAAAAGAAACAACCAAAGAAGTCAAAGTTTATTCTTTAAAAAAGTTATTTAAGAAGCAAAATAATTTACTTCAATTCAAACCAGAAGAGATGCATTATTGAAAGCAAATAATTATACAAAGTAACAACAAATTAGCCCTTGGGTAAAGAGTCCAGATCCCAACAGTTCCCTACCATCCTGGAGGTTTTAGAGAGTTACTCAAGGCTTGTGGACCACAAATAGGATCAGAAAGTAATTCAAACTTCTGCTACTCTTTTCTCCCCTAAAGGCCTGAAGTTGCCCGAAATCCAGTTCTAAGTCACTGAACTGTACTAAAAATTATGATGACTTAAGCATCATGGCTGCTGCCTGAACTCCTACTGGTGACAAGACCACCACCCAAGCACTGTTGTTTGAACAAGACCATGGAAGTGGGGAGACTAGCTGAGAGTTACACATCTCGTAAGACAGCTAGCTTTCCTCAGTCCATAGTAGCAGAAACATTTCTTGCAATTGCTGGCACTTGCAATTTTTGAACAAGAGCTTTACCCATTTCTACATTTTACCTCAAAGTTGTTGAAGCCTTTTTTTTCCCAGTCAGGACAGTAATGTTAGCTTGGCACTAACATGGTTTTCTGCTATTAAGTTTCAAGGAACAACATTTGGACTAAATCTACAAAGCCACCTTCTCCAGGGACCTGTCTTGTGCAAAAACTTAAGTGCTTATCTTCTGATTTTTCCCGAAGGTTCTCAAGGTTTTGTCCTTCCACAGGTCTCTGTTGCCACCCAAATCAGGTTTCTCTTACACAGACAGCTGCAAACAAAGCACAGCCATTTACTCCATCCTGGTCACTAGCCCAACTCCCCCATCTGGTATCACTCACTAGATCCCAAACTAAACTAATCCAAAAGGGATTTACACCTGTACAGGTCAGCTCTGCAGCAGCCTCACACCTGATGCTTCTCCCCTAAGGTTCCAAAGGTGAGATACATACTGACCTACCCTTATCAGGTCCTCTTCCCTTGGAGGATCTTATCTAGCAGAAGGCAAAGGGAACACTGAAGAGGAAGCAGAAGCATTTGCCAGTTCCCACACAATTCTGAGAATTCACTTTTGGCATGCCATGTGATACAGAGAATGCAGCTCATTGGTAACAATGAGCCTCCAGCCAAAAGAAATCCTTTTCCTCACTTGACCACACAATCTTCAAACACAGATGCCAGCTGCAGAAGGTTTCTCATGGCCACAGGCAGCAGTCAGCCATGCTCTGAACTCTGCAGTCCTGTTTGCCAGGAAAGAAACTATCTAGAGCTATCCCTAGTGCTGCCCACCACTCTGTATGCTGCTGGAAAACAATGTTTTATGTAAAAATATTGTGGTTTTAATTGGTATCAGTGCCACATCAGTCAAGGGTAAGAAATTGCAAGAAGTACTTAAAAGGATTATCACAGACAAAGAAAACATGATGCAGACTAATCCTTTTTGTTCCAAGAAAAGGATTGACAATGTGAGTAAGGAAGGAAGCAGTATTAAAAGGAACAACTTATTCTCTCAGCATTTACTAACTTCTACTTGAAATTGAAAACTCCAAATTAAGATGTGTGAACCTGACACCAACAAACTGAACTCAAGCCCCTTGCAATCTCCGCTCAGACTGCTTCAGCAGATGACTGCACACTCCCTCTGTTGGCTGAACATTTGGTACTCTCCCAGCAGATGTTAGCTGGGAATTCAGCTTTGCTGTGCGATACACTGACCACATACACCAGAATCCAGCATCAGCACCACAGGAACTAGGAAGGACACAGTTCCAGAGAAGGCTGGTAGGTTTAGCAACAGTGACCACACTTGTATGTCCCAATTACACGAGGTGACAACGTTTCATTCTAAGAACCCACACAGCTTATGCAGCAGTTCCCCGCTACTCTGAGGTGGTTAGAGCAAGCCCAGAATTGCCATCAGTGTTATCACACACCTTCTGCATAGTCATCATGGAACATAGTCACAACATAGTTATCTTCTTCCTCACTGTGCCAGGATGCTGCCACCAGAAGCTAGCTCAGTTTTCTGTTACAGCTCACTGCCTTCTCCCCTCAGTCTGGACACACTAAGTCCATGACAACCACTGCACCAAACACAGTCAGCCTGAAATCCACACTCTCCACCAACCAGGAGACTCTCCACGACGTTTTGCAGGAGATATTTTGAAGAGACTATGCGTACAGTCTGGTGGTAAGGAAGTAACTCAGAATACAATAATTTGCAAGTTACAGACAGAGCTGAGTAACAGCTGTCCAAACTAACCAACCTCCAGTTACTCGGTTAACTATTGAGAAGTTGCCCACAAACGTTGGTGGTTTTTACAATGTTAAAAACAGCTGACTAATTTGGTCCAACTTGGAAGAGACCTGAATGCTGCAGAAAAATCAATACAGAATGTAAGCAGTTCCACCAAAAAAAAAAATAACAAAAGAAAAAGACAGATGCAGTATGCTCCCCAGCCTAGTTCAGGAGTCTTAGAAGTGCTTGCTGGATCTTTCAGCCTACGAATTCCTGGTTTAGTATCTTGTCAGGCAAAGAGATCACCCAACACAAGACTTGCCTGCTAAAGACAATGAGCTCCCAAGAAATTCCAGTCCTTGAGGTTTTCCTCAACCCAAGGGAACAGGGAACAACTTCACATCTTCTTAGCAAACAGGCACTTAATATAGGAAAGAGACCTCCTTTTTATTACAGGACATGAAGGATCAGTTAAGTGGTGCTCCTGGCACAAAAGGACATCTTGCAAATACGCTGCAGGGGTGCACAGAGAGCAGACACCAATCTGACACGTGACAGGAGCATTCATAGTGGCAAAACCATTTCTGACACTGGCTGCGGAGCAACGATTAGTGCCACTCCTCTGACAGCACCACAAATCAGAATCCAATAGAAAGGGGACAAATATCACTTCTAGCTTTTACTCTAGAGGTAAAGTGTCATCTTTTTCACAGCATTTAGTCTCTATAGTTCACTTTTCTTGTGCCTAGTTTTCTTCTTGAACAAACCCAGATACCACAGTGAGAAAAGAATCCCAACACATCAAGAGATGCAACTGCTCCGTTAGCTGAGCGAGGAGGTAGACGCCATAGATGTTCTCTTCAGATGGAGCACAGAAAAGGACCTTGTGCTAGTTAACTGGTACCAAGATCCTGGTCACTGGCACCAAAATACTGTAGGGCATCAGTATGAGACGCAGTACAGTAGCATGGAGACTCATCCAGCAGCTACATCTTAACCATGTGTTCTTGGCATCTGGAACAGAAAGGCATCTCCAATTAGCTGCTGTTCCACCCTGATGGATACTCGGTGCAACAGTGGAGTACAAGTCCTGAACTGGTCTACTTGTTCTCACAGGGATAAAGCAACACCTAGGCAGTGGTTGAAAAGAATTTCACTCAGTTAGGGAACTCATACATTTCATTACTTGCATTATTTTATTTGGTTAGTCTTCAAACAGTGCATGTTCCAGAAGAACACAGCTCAAGATAAGCTGCGCAGAAGTCAACCATCAGCAACTGCCAACTACAGAACTCTGCACACTCCTCTTTCTACTTCAGGTTGTTTCTTGTATACAAGACAGAAATTACACGTGCTCCAAATAGTCAAAAAGTTTCCCAAAGGAAGGAGACACGGGCAAAAATGATACAGAAACATCACACAATTACCAGTTCAGTGGAAATCCACAGGCTACAGCCAAAAGATCACTGTGAAGAGAATTCCCTTTTCTTAAATTTTGCTACCTACTTAGAAGGGAAAAAAAAATAGCTCAGAGAAGTTAATTGTAGGATCTAAATCTCTGGGTATTAATGGGTTGTATAATGGGGCAAAGAAACACCTACAGCAGCTAGTATTCCTAAGTCACGCTTATCAACAACTGAAATGCATACAGAAAAGAAGTCAATGAAAAACTTAAGGTGACAGCTCACCTTATCACATCACAGTGCAGGACAATCCCATACAACCTTGGCTCCCATCTTCATTGCTGTTGAGCTTTTTCATCCGGTACTGCCGGATCTCTCTCACCAGTGTGTAAAAAGCATCTTCCACACCCTGAATGCAAATGATCCAGGTAAAGTATTTTCTTTTCCTGAAGCTTTTGAGATCACTGTTTTTTCCATCACAAAATCCTTTCACATATTTGAAACCCATACTTCTACAGGAAGAGCAGGAGCCAACTTATCCCACAGTTTGTAAAAGGAAGAAACTAGAGCTTATTTCCAAAATTCCCCACTTACACTCCTAACTCTTCCTGAGGCAAACAGCCATTAAAAGAAATGTGACAAACTAATTGTAGAGGGGTCCCCTGCAGGAAACAAGCTACCTCTGGAACACTTACCTCTGTGTTACAATTCTTAGAATTTTCTGGCTATTGCTTAGTAATTGTAGCTTTCCTGCTCCACCTCACACTGATGGAGGTAGGACACACGGGCTGACTGGACAGAGCCACATACTCAATACAACTCTGAACAAATCCCTTAGTCCAGCCTGAGGAATTCTTTCTGTACAGAGTCTTTATCACTGGTGTTTATTAAGAAGCCAAGAACACCAAACAGGTCTGGAATGACTAACCACAGTTTGACCACGAGCTCTCTTCTTTTTACAAGCATGACCCACTTGAAAGAAAGTCAATACAAGTCCAAAGCAATTTGTATGCTGGCCTAGACCTGTGATACAAACAAGCCAAGAGGGAGTGGGGAAATCAAAAGCTAAAAAATGCTTACTCCTGTAGATAAGAAGAGTACATAGCAAAATGTTAGACCATTCTGCACTTAGCGTGTAGGAAGAGTTCAGACCAAGAATGGAAGCATCATACCTGTCTTGTTTTAGCAGATGTCTCTATGAAGGGGATTCCATAGCTTTTTGCTAATTCTTGAGCCTGTTTTGTGTCTACTGTTCTTGTGGGCAAATCACACTTATTCCCAACTAGCACCATTGGCACATCATCTGAATCTTTCACTCTCTTGATCTGTTCTCTTTAAAAAGAGAAAACAAAAAAAAGTTAGGAACTCTATACAAGTTGCTTCAGTTCAGTATTTGAACAACCTTGTGCTACAAAAACACGCATTAAAGCCAGGGAGGACCGCAGGACCTCATACACTATCTCTAGACCATGTATAATTCTCCTCTGATATATGTTTGCTTTCTTACCCATTTTATTAGAGATCATGTTCTGTATGCTCTAAATATCATTCGATTAACACAAGAGGCAGACAACCGTCCCGCACTGACTAATCATGTATCAACACAACAGAGATAAGCTTGAAAAAACTTTCTTAAACAAGTGGAAAATTTAATAGTTGTCTATTATTTAGACTTCACTAGTCTGATGCTTTTTCCAGTCTTCCCACCCTGTGGTGAAAACCCAGATGATACCTGTAAAGGTTGATATCAGCAAATGATTTGCTGTTGTTAATTGCAAACACACAGAGGAATCCTTCTCCCGTTCTCATGTACTGGTCACGCATGGCACTGTACTCTTCCTGCCCCGCAGTGTCCAGAATGTCCAGCAAGCATGTCTCTCCATCAATCACCACCTGCTTTCTATAGGAATCCTGCAAAATACAAGAGTGCATTTGAGATTAGAGAAAAGCATTGTATGGCTCCTTAGCCTCACGTGCTAAGGAAAAATAAAAATAACAACAAAGAAGAGTAGCAAGAGGAGCTCTTCTAGGCCCTCCCCATGGTAAAATACCTACATCTAAAACTATCAGCATTTAAAACGTTAGTCTAAGCCTCCTCAACCTTTCTTACAAAAAAAAGAGAAGTCCTGTTCTAAGAAACTCATGAACTAGCTGACATAAATCTCACAATCGCTGTGACTGCAAGATAATGACCAGAATCTACGAGCCATAGGGCACGGTGGTGACTTGTTTCACTGCTGTTGGCTGCCTATACTCTGCCTTAGAAAGCAAGGTTTAGAACACGCGAGAGCTCTTTGGAAGTGTCTTCCCAGAATGTCTTATTGTGTGCACAGAAAACAAACAAAACACCCCAAACCCACAAAGACAAACGAACAAAAAACCCACAGGAAAAACAAAACAACCCCC
>VWZO01006469.1:141821-160307 GCA_013396975.1 Bucco capensis | reverse complement strand
CCAGATCTACCAGAAAACCTCCAAACAAAACAAAAACCCCACGCCCCAGCCCCAGCCTGACTCAACCGGGCTGCAGCCACCGCCCGAGATCGTCGCTGCGGCCGGGCCGGGGCCGCCCGCTCACCTCGATGGTGGGGTCGTACTCGTCCACGAAGTGGTTCTGGATGAGCTGGATCGTCAGCGCGCTCTTACCGACGCCACCGGCTCCCACCACCACCAGCTTGTACTCGGTCATGGCCCCGCAGCGGCCTCCGGCGCAGCGCAGCCCCCGCCGCCGCCAGCCCCGCCGAGCTCCCTGCGAGCGCTTCCGGCTTCCGGCCCCGCCGCTGCGCCATCGGCCGCCGCCGGAAGGGGAGGCTCCACCCGCGGCCTCGCGTTCCGGGCGCGGGAAGGAAGAGGCGGCCCCGGGACGCTTTTTTCAAAATCAGTAAAACTTTATTCTATTTCCATTCTTTGCCATTAACAGAAAAAATTGGAGAAAGCAATGTTTGTTTTACAAAGATAATGCATCTCCCAGAGAAGAAAACCCTAAATTGAGAATAGAGGTAACATGAAAAAAAAAAAAACAAAACCCAAAACAAAAAACCACAGTACTGCCTCTATTCAAAGAAAGTAACTCCAGATCTTTTTGGTTAAAGTAATACTTAGACCAATCATTCCTTTTTCTTGCTTGATAAGGTGTGACTGGGGAATGGAGGGAGGAGGGAGGGGGAAGAAAAAAAAAAAAAAAGCACACAGACATCAACTATTTCACCTTGATGAAAGTCTCAATACAGCTATGGAAAGCCTAAGTATTTATTCTTTTACAGTACACTGGGTGCCGGCTGCAAAAAAGGAAAAAAAAAAGTATTCACTTCAGGCACAACTTTTCTTTTTAAATTTAAATCAGTAAAAGAAACTGGGTTTAGAAGCTGCAGTGTTCTAAGCAGCAGCAGATTTGTGCATTGTTTTAAATATATTTAAATTACCACACTGATGGCACACCTCAGCCTTATGGAATTCTGCACTGCATGCGTTTTAGAATGCTACAAAAATAAGTCTACTCCATAAAGAAACTTCCACTGAGCTCTAGAACTTTGCTGGCTAAAGGACTCAAGTGAAATATGAAAATACTGTAGATTTGGCCATCAAGTTATGTGAACGTTCAAAAAGGTTTTCTGTAAATTTGAACTCATTCCACCCTCATGTGGTCCTCAGAGTTTGAGCAGTGAGCAGACACGAGCCTTCCACTTCCTTTGGGAAGGAAGGACACGATGCAGCTGAGCACTAAGGCAATACCTTGGCCAAGGTAAGAAAGGTAACGCACAGATAAGTGCAGTGCAGAACTCCATAAGGTCTACCAGAGTAGAGCTGTCTACAATGTTTACTCACATAGGCAATGTAGATTTGCAGTAACCAGTTGCGTTAAATGCACCATTCAAAACAAGCTTCTAAAATGTGATACTCTAAGGCGTCACCTTAAGTTCTCCAGAATGCAACTGTGCATAATTTAAAATGGTTTCATAAATTTATTTTAACATAACATGAGAAGGTGTTAAAACTGGTGTGATAGCTTCTTGGAATTTGGAGGAAGGGATGAACAGGGAGATATTCAGTACCCTTCACCAGCCCCCACCGCTCACTCCTACATCACTATGGGTGTCATGGATCAGTCTATAACACCAGCTTGACGGATCTTTCTCTCTGCACCAAATCCCTGCAAGGAAAACAAAACAAACTTTTAGCTTCAGCACCATGCTCTAAAGCAAACCTGTTCTGTTCCATCCCAAGTACACCATTAGTGCGCTTCTAATTAGCCACATTTGTCTTCAGAAACAGACATAGTAACACAACAGGTTCTGTGGGTTGCTCCTTATAGTCCTTGACACTTCACAGCTTCCAGATAGGTCACTTCACTCCTTGTGCTTAGCAAGCAATGGCAGAATATTATGTGAAAGCCAAGTTTAGGTAAAGGGATTTCACCTACTATCTCTGAGAAGGGGATCAGAAGGTTTATGGAAGAAAAAACAAAAGATAGCCACTGGAGGATAGGACACAAGCAGCAATTTGTTGCTTCTATACCACATGCTCTTTCGAGACCACAGCACACAGGGTACAGCCCCCAATCACACACACATCATCTTGTCTCCCACAGCAGATAGCTCACTCTGGAATGAAAGCAGACACCATGTTCCAAACAGTCTAGGCTTCCAGAGGGAGCAGTGTTATGTTATCCAGGTTAAAACCAAACTGCATTTACATTGCAAGCTAGCCTTTTATCTCACGCACCTTTGAGTTATCCGGTCCTCTAGGCTGACGAAGAACTGTTAGACGAGGAGCATTGGCATCATCCAGATTAATGCTCTTTAAACGATTAACAAGTCTATCAGGACGTGGAGCAGCAACAGCCTTTGCACCTTCACTGTAACAGAGTTGACCACACAGAGCAATGAGGACTTCCCAGAGATGGCATAAGCTACCCAATTTATAGTAACTTTCCCCATTAAGCCATCAGCATGTGTCCCTTGTTGGTGACACTGTGCCTGTCTGCCTCAGAACCATGACTTCAGAACACAGAGCTCTGAGATAGCAGGAGCTCAAAACTGTGTTCTCAGAAGGGTATTCTTTAGTGAGTAGGTGCTGCACTTACTCTCATGCACATATAAGTAACATTTCCTACACTTCTGTTCCCTTCAACTGCAACAACAAAAGGCTTAAGTTGCCAGTAGGTAATGGCATTGCATTAACATCTCTGAAGACAACAAGAACTGAGAATTGAGAAGAAAAAAAATTAGAATGTTAGCTTCCTGTTGCTGTTTAAGTGCTATCCCAAGCTTAAGCAAAGTGGTTTTCTTCAAAATGTGTTAACTAGTTCAAAATAAAAATCACCCATCAACCTTAAGAAATGACACGCAAAAAAAGGGAAGTGTGCCTAACAGCATTGTTCTTCTATGTAGAAATGAAAGCTGCTCCTGAGAAAGCAGATGGACGGACTAGGTACTGCTGTGCTGGCCACAGGTGCCAGCAACTAGATAGGAACACTATCAGTTTTCTTACCATTCACTAATTTCTGCTCAGAAGGCAGAAATCCCAAGTTCCTGCTATACCAGAAGCTTCTTAGGCACAGGTTTAAAAAAAAAAAAAAAAAAAAGCTATCTGTAATTAAGAAAAGCTGAGAGTTCTGCTGCTGCACTGCCCTGACCATTCTCAGGTCAGAGGCTCTCACTGAAGCCAGCTGAAATTCAGAGCTCCCATTCTAGGAACAGCTCAGTTTAGAAGCAGCAGACACTCCTCTACTGTGATGCAGACACTGCTAGATTAGGCTACTTGAACTCTTAACTCCTCACCAGACACGCCACACGTTACAGGCACTGCATTTTCCTGTGCGCTGGTTCAGGATTACTGAGAACTCCACTTCATCCCCAGCCTGTAGCTCCACACCATCCTGAACTTCCTTGACATGGAAGAAGAGCTTTTTGCTGTCACCCACTTCGTAGTTGATGAAACCGAACTGAAAGTCAACACATCACAAGGTTTTGTTTCCTCTTGATCCAAAAAGATGCAATGATTTACTCATTCCTGCAGTGTAACTGCTGCTAGGAAAAACACTATTCAGTACCCAATAAAAGTGGAAATGCAATTACTACACTGAACAGAACAGTCTGCCTGGAAGAAACACTTCTTTAAGTCTGGGCACTCTTCTTGGTTTTGTAAAGTCACATTTAAATCCCAAAGCCTATGGAACAGGTTCTGAGAACTGTCAGTGATTTTTATAAATCTGAGAAGAGTGCTGTTGCATGCTTTTTAAGATTCCACCATAAAAGTTACAGAGTAGAAACCACTCCACATTTTTCAATCTGTCACTGGTAAAACAATCAGTTGCTTCCATTTACTGTTCCACTCATGTCATGTATAAACCACCAAAACTTAGCTAGCCTCTCCACAAACAAGTAGAGCTTAGTGCTGCAGAGCTGACTATAAAGACAGAAAGCACTAACTAGGGCATTTCAGCTAGAATAAAGTTAATTTTCTTCCTAGCAGCTGTTATAGTGCTGTGTTCTGGATTTAGGATGAGAATCATGTTGATACAGTGCTGATGTTTTTGTTGTTGCTGAGCAGTGCTTGCACTAAGTCAAGGACTTTTCAGTTTCTCCCGCTGCCCGGGAGCACTGGCACATCAGCACCAAACCAAGTCCTGAGCTCGCCTTTACTAAAACCCTATCACACAGGCTTGTATAAACCAGTACTTGGGTTACACAAACCTACTTGCCTAGAACCAGAGTACAAAGTAATCCAGTTATGCACAATGGGTTCAAGTGCTGCTGTGGATTCTTCCCTGCCCTATGCCAAGTCAAGCAGTTATTTCCTATTAACATGCATTTGTCTTCACAGCAGGAGCCACTCACCTGATCTTTCACGCATTCCACTGTGGCTCTGCGGAACGGTGTGATGTTAACAGCCATTGTCTGCCCATTCTGACCAAGAACACAGAGCTGAAACTTCACTGTCTCTCCCTTCTGCAGACAATCACCTTTGTTTGCCATTCCAACAATTCCAAATGGATAGACCTCTCCTTTCATCTCCCCTAGAGGAGGAAAAAGTACAAGAGAGAATTGAGAGGCATCCTCTCCTACCTGAGGGCATTCAGAATTCATTTCCAATATCACAAATGCTACTTTTACTGTCACCTTAGTAGTATGGATACAGTCTGTAGTGAGAGTTATAATCCTCAACACCTCTACTTGCAGTTTATTAAACTACTAGGCTTGTGCATTTGTGAAAGGAACGTTGGGGATTGAAAGGTGACAGATCTTACCATCCTCCATCACTTCAATCATGCCCTGGTATTCAGTCTGTGTGGGATCTACACTCCTCAAAGGACGAATTACTTTACCAGAGTACACAGTTGGATCAGCTTCTTCAGCAATACCATTCACTGGAAAGAAGCAGAGAGGAGAAGAACAGGATGCGCTTTAACACAGCAATAGCTAACAGTCACTTTTCTAATCAAGATCACACTGACATCTCAAAACACAGAAGTAGAAAAACACTGGCTTCTCATGAAACTAGAGGCCACGTTCTTGAAAAGCAAATTGAAGTATTTTACTTCTCTTCCACTACATTCCCATTTCCTGTTAACTTTAATCATTCAATAACCTTTAAGTACGGAATTTTTTTGCCCCCAACTCTTTACCACCCCCATGCGCATGCCTCCTATAATTTTCCTTCTGTAAAGTACAGCACAACTAGTCCAATTACTAATTTGGCTAGTTCTGAACTACGTCTCTCACTGTAACTCCCCAACTGAAGAGGACAAGAGTATGGCAAAGGTCCAAGGAGTCGCTACTGTCTGCACTTGTCTGTTTCCAGAGAACAGACAAGAGCTTTCAAGAAACCAATGACCACCACGCTAGGCATTATCCTCTTGGCCCAAGCTCCAACTGTAAATAGATTATTAACAAATTGTATCCATCAGCACCTGTCAAAATCCTTTTAAACAGAGAACACCAAGTATGATCTTACCTGCATGTGTTTTGTTCACCTTTTCTGCACTAACTTTGTTTCCTTTGCCTTTTGACAAGCTGTATTCAACAGTGTCTCCAAGTTCCAGGCTATCAATATCACCACAGTATTCACTACAGGAACAGAATTAGGTACAAATTTCCTTCATTTACATGACAACAGTGATGCTTATCCAACATTTACAGAAGTTGATCAGAAACGATTTAACTAGTTTAGCACCTCACATTTTCAAGCAAGTGAAGCATTTAAAATACAACTGTATTTCTTAGCCTGGGATTCAGAGGCACAGAACACCCAGATTGCTGACAGCCAGAATCTTGAACCAGTCCAGAAGAGATAATACATGGAACTTGAGACACCTAAGCCTATATAGATGTGTGAAGTCCAAACAGATTTAATAGTCCATTCTACAAAACTCCAGCCCCTCAACAAAACAAACCTCCCACACACGAACCAAAAAATAATACTAAAATTGTCATTCACCTGTAGTGGAAAAAGATCTCCTTATCATGATTGGCTGTTTCAATAAATCCAAAGTTATCTTTCAGGGCTGCCACATATCCCAAAAGCCTCTTAGAGCTGTAATTGCGTCCGAGCATTCTGACAGAAACAGCTGTCTGCAGACCAGTTCTCTTCACTTCACACACACAGAACTCAACCTGTTGAAGAGATGCATATCAATACTAGATAGAAAACAAATCAAGCTACACCCACCACCAAAAAAACCAGACCACCACCAAAACCCCTGAAACAACTGATTTCAAAGCCGTGTAGCTCTAATAAATACTTAGGCTCTCCAGGTAAGCTATTTTCTAGCCTCTGCTCTCCCAGAAACATCTGTCAGTCATTAACACTTACTTCCTACATTCCAAAGAGTAGCAGTCACACCAGTGATGTCTGCAGGGCAAACCAGCCTCTAGCACTCAGCTTCTTTCACCCATTAAAGATGAGAGTCTTTCAGTTGTGATTTGCCTTTCACTACACTTACCACCACTGGCCCACTGAGCATGTATGTAGCTTCACTCGTTTCAGATTGTCATAAACAGTATTCAGTGCTGTCTGCCTAGCATGGCTCCTGAATACTGACAGATTTTAGGCTGCTCTTCCAGATCTCAGAGATCTTTCTGCCTTTCCATTGCCTCTCAGGCTAATTTGCTCCTAGGAGTATGTTCTGCCCCTTCAACATTCATCTCAGTCTCTATAATAATTTCCTTTTGATTATTCACAAGCAGAGTCCACTGTCTTAATGGTAAGATTTTCTTGTTTAAAAAGCATCATTTACATGGTAAGACAGTGTTTTCAGATACGTGTCACCACTTTGGGTATTTTTTTCTTAGCTATACAGAAGATTAAGCCACTCAAACTTAGGGCAGAAGAAAAGATATGGGTAACACTACGCAGATGCCTCGTCCTTCATTTGTTCTGAGAGGGAGAACAAATCCAGTAACAAGGCAAAGAGAAGCTCACATCTCACAATGCACAGAAAAATATTTCCCAATGGTACACTTAGTTATATTGCCTTATCTCCTATCTGGGGATTAGCAGATCCTTCCACATCCTTGGCCTGGTAAGGAATGGTCAGTTTTACTCCACAGTCATCATAAACAATTATTCCATCCTCAGCTTCCTAAAAACAAGACATCAGAAAAACGTGACAACACAATCAACTCCAAGTAAACAGCTTTAAATTATAATAAGACAATATTTTTAAAGTAATTACTTCCACCATTTCCACTAAGTATTTATTGGAAGTTTAAGTGTTCTGACATTGTTTAAAACAGCATGACAAAACAATCATAATTCTCCTCAAGGCCTCAAAACTTTATTTTAACCAATGCTATCATCTTATATAGTAGGATGTAGAAAGAAACTTCCCATCAAGTTCCTGGAAAGTATCCTCAACGACATGATCATTAATGATGCTTTTACGATCTTGTTTCACACAACTTAGTTGTCACTGACTGCTGTCATTAGCTTTCAGCATAGTTCGCATTTACACAGGATAAACAGAGCCTCAAAAAGTTGAATTACTGATTTTTAAGGAAGCAGCCTCAGTCTCCAAAGCCAGGAACACAGAACAGGTACTTCACAGGTAGAAGAGCACCATTACCTTCTCTTTGCCTTTATTCGGGCTAGCAGCTTTGGCTGGAATAGCTTCTTTGTCTATAGTGCCGACAAAGCGGTGATCCGACTGGGTGTGGAAAGAAACCGTGCCTTTGGGAAGCTTTTTAATTCTTATAGCATGATTTCTTTGTGCAGACAACATGTCCTGTAAAGCAAGATCCATCAGATTCTAGACAGAATGCTCATCGTCTCTTTAACAGATAAGACCTCATTATAATGTTACATTTCACTCACAGGAACGACAGTAAACTCTACTTCATCAGAAATATGGAGCTGATTTCCATCCATGATTTCACTGAAGTGGAAGAACATGCGAGCATCCCGGTCCACACATTTGATGAAGCCAAAGCCATCTCTCATTGCTGCAATCACACCCTGAGAAGAGTCAAATGGACAATTACAGTTCTGCTATGAGTACCTGACATCTGTCTGTGGGACAGGTAATAATCTGAACACCAGGCCTGAATCCTATGAAAATGCCTCTTGGGATTATGCAACTGTAGTACCAATGACTACGGTCAACCTGAAATGCAAACTTACTGAGCTTTCCAACTGAATTTCCTATGAAGACTGAAGTGCAAAAGAATAAATTCAAGGCATTAACAAGAAGGACTAAAGTCAAAGATCCTGACATTACTCCTGCTACAGAGAACACAATCTTGAATGGGGTAACTTTACCCATCATCTACACAAGTATAATATATACGTGAACACACACACACAAAGAATGTACAAGAAGCTACATAAAAAGAAAATAAAACCAGAGGGAAATGTAAAAGAAAAATCATCAGGTTTTCAGACTCAAATGAAGAAATTAAAATGCTTTCTTACAAAAAAGTTTAAGACTAATATCCATCAGTGTGTATTATGGTAAGCATGTTACATAATATTTTAGTGGCCTTCCTGGTAACCACTAGACACAGAACACTGAATGATAAACAGAATATACTTTACCCCATCAACTGTCAACAATATCTATTTCTCACCCTGACCTCTGGTCATTTTAGTTTTTATTAAGAAGAGAAAAAACCCAAACAAACTACCAGGCTCCACAGGAAGAACTAGTATCAGGTCACACCAGAGGCACTGAGCAACTCAAACATATTCAGTTCAACCTAGTTACTACAGAGCCTTTAGCAAGCCTCAAGAAAGGCTGGTAGGATTTAAATAGCAATATAAAGACACTTGCCACCTTTTGGAATACTCAGTTCTCACAGTTTTTCAAGCTCACGAAATACAGCTAAACCTCTCTAGAAGCAGCTAGTACTTGTCATCTCAGTGACAGCTCAGTTCAGGCAGGCAAACAGATCTAGCCAGACCAGAAATAAAAGTCCATAAAAACTGAGAGGCTGAAGTCAAAGTTCAGTTGTTTTCTTAAACCAAAGGGTCCCCAATTCACAGCATACTGCAACTGGACTCCAATTGATGAGGAAAGCAAACTTAGTCTAGTTGGAACAGAATCAACATTCCAAGCCACAGGAATGAAAGATACTCTTTAATACAATTAGCACATCCACCTTAGTCTCTGTAATCCACAAAGTTTTTTTGTATGTGACAGAACACAGCTCTTTACCACCCTTCCCCTGGACCCTCAGATAGGGACTGATCAAAAAACATCAAGTCCAAAAGCTGCACACAATACCTCCTCTGTTTCTTAAGGCTTTTCACTACCTGAACCAGGGTAGCCCCAGGCTCTTTCACTTTTCCCAAAAACATGAGTAGTTACTTATTTAGACTCAAGCACATGAATTTTTAAACTAACAGTTCAAGACTGTATTACTACTTTGCCTGCTAATTCACTCCAAGAGGGTCACCTTAACGTCTGATTTTCTAGTATGATTTCATTGGCTCAGTAGTTAACTTATTATTTTAAAGGAAAGATGCACAGCATTAATTCTCAATTTTATATCATTTAAGCACTATGAACTGCTCATCTGAGTACTGGATTTCAGAAAAGGCAATGGAGGACATCAGTGATTTCTACATTAAGGTACAATTTAAGACACAGCCCCCCCATGTTTTACTTTCATTTTCCTCTCAAGAATTAAAAACTTTTAGAGATAGATACTTGCCATTTCCCTAGTTTCATTAGTAAACTGGAAAGTATTGGGGAGAACCTCGATATTGGTGGCTCGTTCCAGTTTGTCACGTCTGTCTGTTGAAATATTGAATCGAACATGGTCACTTTCCAGCAAGGTCACCTTGGATTTTGTATCTTTGTCTCCAAATGGAAGTTCTTTAGGGATCACAAAGTCAACTTTGATGCGGCCAGGTAATGGATCACTCTAGCAGACAGAAAACCCAACACAAGTAGTTAGTTTAGCTACAAGACTCAGAAAAACTGAAGACAGAATTGTTGGCAGAAATACTGATGCTGATGGAAGTACAGATGACACCAAATGCCTGCTGGACTCAAACCACCAGGTTTCATTTCTACCACTCCTCATTTGTAATTTACTGTCCTTACCCAAGTGAAAGGTGTTTTTTGTTGCTGGATGGGGATTTTTTTTTTTTTTAAGCACCAAGCACATACTGCCAACGAAATTAAGACTCTATTTCAAGAATCAAGTTGATAACCGTACTTCGAGCACTTCTAAAGGACAGTGTTAGAGCCCCAATCCAAACCTTCCCTAAACAAGAGTGCCACAACTTGCCTAGAACCTTAACCAAGTGCTCAGGAGCCCAGGAGCCAAACGTTAAAAAAAACATTAACGTTATCTCTCTATCAAAAAACTCATTAATTGGTAATGCTCACAGGAAGCCGCAGATTAGACTTATTCTAGCATTTTCTCCCCTTTTCCCTGTACTTTTGCTTTAAAAATACATTCCAAATCCACAAAATTCAGTGACAAGTATCTGAAACAAATATTCTCCGAAGTGCCATTACCCTAATTCTTGCTTTTCATAACCTTTAGAACAACTGCACACTGGGACTGCTATCAAGGGCTGTTACAGGTTAAGTCCACGCTTATGCCTTTACTCTGATGTGATGCTTATGCAGCAGACTGTTATAGGGAAATGGGAATGTTTTTACTGCTTGACTGGAATTCAGTACAATCAATACAACATTTCACATAGATTTCAATACTGAAATTCACCTGGTTTTTGCTGGGTACTTTCGGAATTACTTTGGTTACAGTTCCTTCAAAATGTTCAATGCTGATATCTTCAAAAATGACAGTTCCTTGAGGCAGCAGTCTAACATCTGTTGCAACTTCTTTACCCTAAAAGCACAAAATCAGTCAAATACCCATAGACAAAAGGTGAGGTAACATTTTCCAGTGAACCTCCTCCCCCCTTCTTTTTACAAGTTAATTTGAGAAAACAGACAGCTGTCCAGTTACGTCCTAGGACCTTGTCTTCAGTTTTTACTGGATTTCATCTTACATTTCTGTCTTTGATTGTAAACTCCACATCATCACCAGGCTGTAAGGCTTCTAGGTCACCTTTAAATTCACTATAGTGAAAGAATATCTCCTTCACGACATCACCCCTCTCAATAAATCCAAAGGCTTCCTAAGAACAGAACAAAGTGGTTAATAAATTGCCTATTCTCTTAACATAAAGAGAAAATCTTACAGCTTCTTTCAAACACAATAAAAGACTAAGACATAGCAGTATAGCAGACTTAGGAGTGCACACAGCTAATAGACAACCACAAGAAATACATAAACAGGAATAAATGGGACTTCCTTTGTTAAGAAGAGTATTAGCACCAAATATTAGCTGTTACACCCGGTTTACACTCACAGGTCCAAAGTGTTAATAGCTCTTAATGCCTTAATTATATTACTTAGAACCTCACTTTAGAGATCAGCATTTCATTTTCCAACAAAGCTTTCAAGCTAAGCTATCACTTACTTTCATGGCACAGACTACTCCTTGACAGCGGGCTTGTTTCTTTTTTAATAGCATAATGTTACGAGCACTTACAGCACCAGTACTAGAGGGGAACAAAGAGAAAAGAAATCAAACCAGCAAGCCTGAAACAAAAATGGAGCAAAAATTAAGATGACACATATGCCATTTCAGTTCTTGGAACAGGCCTGAAATCTGCCTGCAATACAGGCAAACAAAGTATGAAGTCAGAAGAGTAATACCAACTTACTGTTTATTTGTATCAATTACAAAGTTTATTTTGTCTCCTGTTTCCAGCTGCACATTTCCTTCAACATCCTCCGGGGTATAAGTCAGGTAAAATACTTCCTGTAAAGCAACATTGACTAATATTACTCTATTTGCAGAACAGCTGTTTCAAATAAAGACAAAAAACCCCCAGAGTTTTGTTTAATAACAGTGTCTGCTATTAAAGAAATTAATTTAGTGAGAAAATCTCAAGTCACCATTGTGCTGTTTTGATGAGTCTGCAACAAGCCAACAAGCAACTGAAGTTGAAAGGTTTGTACGTGGCCACCTTTAAATGACAATTTCTAAACTCCGAGTTCAAGATAAGGATACACAACATTTAAAACTTACATGCAGCTGGGTGGTGTAAAGAGAACAACTATTTGGCTCACAAAGTTCTCCACAGGTGTAAGCAACCTAGCTGTCAAATCAACAATTTGTTTGTAGTAATTACCAAAGCATGCTTTTTCGCCCCCTCCCCCCCACTCCCCCCGAAACTAGCTTTCAGCAGTGTCACTGTCTCCCTTAAGTTGTGTTAACTGTTTTGCTCACAGAGCACAGTGAAGGATGAGTGTTCAAGTAAAATGCATAAGCTTTACCCCATTCCGTTCGTAGCATACACTCCCTGTTGGACTTTGACCCGGGGCAGCTGGAGATTTGCTCTCTAAATTGTGAGGAACGGCACACACAACCTACCAGTCAGAAAAACAAACCAACAAAACCATCTCAGGAGCTACACTGTTGAATACAAAACGAACCTCAGCATCATCTACCAAACACTCAGGGCTACACTTCCAGTGTAACTCCACAGGGAATGACAATCTCACAGAACTACTGACTCTAAGAACTGTTTGGAACTAAGAGCTGAGGTGAACATCTGAATTCTTACTAGAGAACAAAATACTGTATGTAGTTAATAGGCATGCTTAATGAATCAGTCTTTTGTACTGGAGTAAAGGATTGAAATCACGCAGGTAGAAAACAGGCACTAACTTGTCCATTTATTCGTTCTTCAGGTAATATTTCTGGTTTTATCTTGACCAATTTAATAGCAATGGGTTTTCCAGTTCGGCGATCAGAAGACACTTCAAACTCGACATCATCTACAAGACAACCAAACATGACAATGGCATCAGAGTTTGGTTTGGTTTGGAGGGTGTTTTTTTAAATCACTAAACGCTTACATTTGGTAATTCACTGCTTGTAGCCAAACACCATGTAAACCTCAGGTGCTTTTGTAACCAAGGAAGGACACTCTATTAGCTAATACTACTCTGGCTACTTTGCTTATTCACTCCTGTTGTCCTATTGCAATGGATTGCCCCTCCATAATTCCCACTCCCTGCCTTGCTCCGCTCCCTACACAGCAGACTGAAGTTCACACAACACAACATATGCCATTGAACAGTTGAGAAACTTCAGTCACACTAATTAGTAGCATGAAGTAGCAGGCTCCCCATTCCAAAAAACAACTGTCCATCTTCAAACTAATTCTAAAAAAAACCCAAATAAAATCAAACACTGAGCATATAAGGTATCATCTTCTACAGTCTAAGCACTTGGTGCCAGCTCAGTTATACACCTTTTCCAGAATGCCCCCATCTGTATTAATACAAGCTGCACAGAGCTTAGGTTCTGCAGAGGTCACTCACTGGTACTGTCAGTCTAATTCAGTCATTTCTATAGCCCACCAGAAGCAACAGCATGATCCTGCTCATGCAAGAAGGTAAAAAGTTTTTCTGTAGTAAGTGAAAGAGACTGGTCTCCACCCAGTCAAGAGGCTCTGGAAGTTGTCTACTTACCTCCTACTTTGAGCTCCTGTAAGTTGCCATTATACTGTGAGCAGTGGAAGAAGAGCCGGGCTTGCCGCTCCGAGCACTGGATGAACCCATACGAGGTGAGCAGCTTCTCTATCACCCCAGTCTCACGCAGCGCTGCCGATGTACCGTTGGGGTACCCGTTGTGTCCATTGTTGTGGAGCAGGTTTGGATCAAAGCTCATCTGTTTAACAGAAAGCACAGGGGAAAAAAAACCAAACCTCATGCCACTTGAAATAGGTTTTCTTTCTCCATGCCCACGTAACAGGCCAACAAACACAAAGAGCTTATGGAAGTTACTGTAACAAACAAGTTTTAACCATTTTTAAAATAAGAGTAAAAAGTCATGCAACATATTTATAAAATAGGCCAGAAATACACCAAAATACACTTGCTTAGATCAAAACAAACTAACTTTTTAAAGTAATACACATTCACTATTTCACACCAGAATCTGAAAAAATCTGAAGTGTCTGCTCTTCCAAATTAAGTCATTAAGAAAATGCAACAGTTATGAACCAACATAAGACCACCTCCAGCAGAGACTCCTGGAGAACTCTGTTCCATCCTCCTCCAAGGCCTCTTGCCAACAAGACAGCCATGCCTTTGTCTAGCCTCCAGTGGCAGAGGTTCTACCACCTTTCTGCCTTAACTGTTGCAGTGCTGTGCTGCTCTCCTAGCAAAGACGTCTTTCCCTCATGTCCAGCCTAAACTGCTCAAGGGACAAAAGCCACAGGAGTTGCATCTTCTTTATGCAGTGGATTATGTTTAAAGAACACGTTTTCTCAGAGTATCTAGCAAAAAGACAACTATGCCTGTAACTCTTGGCAGCTTTGCTAGTTTCTGCCAGCATCACTCAAATACATGAACCCTCATCTTTTGAGGGAGGCATTTCCTAAGACATTCCAAGCAGAAGATGATGCCCTTGCAGGAAGGCAACAGCTGAAATGTTTGATTTTAGGCCATCCTAGAGTTTTAAATACTTTTAAAAAATAAGTTGGTCCTGCAAGTAGGGTGACCAGGAGAAGGAAAAATGGTAAGATTATTATACCTTCTACCAGGAGCATAATAGACAAGGTTATTAGCCCCCATACTGTAAGCTCAAATGGGTGTGATAAATGCTTTTTGTGAGTCACAAAACGGCCACTTTACATCTCTGATACAAGGTAAGCATATAAACACATATACATCACTGCCACAGACATTAAGTAATCAGACTAAAGGTAATACCACTAAAGGTACATCAGATACATAAAATCGTAACTTATCTTGGGGTTAGACAACTCTAAAAACTGCTTGCTGTAAGCTCTTGTTCAAAGATAACTTGCTGACATCTTGTTTTCTATGAAGGTTAGAAATACACATATAACCTTTATGTAACACATGCACCAACCTCGCAGTGATACTCCAATATTGCACTTTCAGTAGTATTAGCTGATTCTTCTGTTTCAGCACAAGTTTCTAAGGATGAAGACTGCTATTACTTAAAAAAAAGGAAAAAAAGGACGAAATAAGAGGAGTAAGAAAAAAAGATAGCAGGAGGACGATCAAGCTAATAGAGAATGCAAGTGCTGCTGCCCTAGGCAGTTTTGATACAGCACTGGAGAAGAAGACTACTAGCAGCGTTGGGACGTGCTCTTTTGAAGCTGTTGAGTAGGCACAAACTTCTTGTTTCAGATCAAGCCTTGTATCTTCAGTGTAAGTTTCCTCTTCTTTGGTCTTGATTGTTGTTACAATATGGTATATTCTTTTCCTGATCTGAACTTGAAGCAGCAGTTTCAGGTGGTAGATTCTGTTCTGTTCCACTTCATACTGAAGAAAGAAAAAAGACACACACTAAGTATCACTTTAAAAGAAATTACACATTAGTCCTAGGTTTGATCCACCACAGGAAAGACTGTCTTACAGACATATTTGGTATTCCCATTTTCAGTTCTGTTTTCCAATAAACCCTACCTTCAAGCCAGTGACAGAGTATTCCCAGGAAAGGTCTCACTTTGTCCCAGTTTTATAGAAATAAAATCAAGTTTTGATCTGACTTTTTTGCTTACTCAGTAGACACAGAAAAAAATGGAAGGTATTTTTGTGGACAAAAGCTTCTAAGGAATAACATAGCTATGAATCTACGGATACAACAACAGCATGTTATGCAGTAACCTAAAGGTATGAAACATCAGAACACAACTCTTACTCAAGTAGTTCCACAAATCCCACACCAAATGAGCAAAGATAAGAAAAAGCCTATTTCTCCACTGTAGCAGGGAAGTGAATTTCACAATTTACACTGAACTTTGCATTCCTTTAACTGAAATTGAGTGAAACAAAGGTGAGGACATTTAACACTCAACCACAGTGAAAATGGCGACTGCAGTCAGCTACTACAAATAAGAACTCTAAAACCCAAAAGCACATGCTGGCTGCATGCAACTTCATCACCCAGTTTTCACAGAAGTTTGTATTTCAGTGTCCTCTCCTACAGATGAGGCACCTTCCTTTAGTCAAGGCTCTGAAAAAAACTTCTGGCTGAAATATGTTTTCTTCTCAGATCATTACAGATACATGAACGGGACTAAAAAAGAAACTGGACGAGGTACAAACTAGTACCTGGTATGAAAGGTTTGTAATGAAAGATTTAATTTTATTAAAAAAAAAAAGTCAGGAGACAGAACTATCACAAAAGTAACAGGATCACCAGACTCCACATACCCACCTGGTAGATTAAGGCAATCACTACCACAACCTCTTTGAGGAGAGTATCATTTTTTGGACAGCATTTCAGATTTCAAACAAGCACCCCCCTCACGGAAGTTCAGGAGAAATGAGGCAGGCATATGCTGTATCACTGCACAGAGACACCTAGAATCCTCTCTTTCACGTACTTCTCTTTCATCTAATTAGACTAATATTATTAGAACTCTACTAGAGCTGTAACTTGTATCGTACAACACTTCTCATTTGTCTGGGAACAGAATATATTACATTTTCAAAAACCCTCTTCTGCCTAAAGATGACTAATACTCATTTTATCAGGTAGTGTAATGAGCTTTTCCCTTAAAAGCCAGTTCTATTTAGCAACAAGACTGGCTTACTACATTTAAGTTATTTTTTAAAATGGGCTTGTCAAGCAAGCATAATAACCCAAACAAAAAAAAATAATACTCCTTCAAACAGTAAACACCCTCAGCAGCTGCCCAGCCCCCAAATCACATTTATGTATTTACAGATGAAAGGATTAATGCAAAACCAGAGAAGAACAGTACAAGTCCTGTTCTTGAAGTCTTTCAGGTGCAGATTTTGCTAAATGACAAGTCACATAAGGCTGTTCACAGCTAGAAACCTTCTATACAGCCTAACATCAGAACCTGGTGGATTAAAAACACTGTTTTGTTTCCCATTTTCTTCACAAAATGAGGTAACTGCAAGAACACGGATTTTACGGGACTGGAACACGTGCTTCTAGAAATGGACATCTCTCTCATGACTAAGATCGAATTTAATAAAGAGGCACAGGACAGCTATTAGAGAATAGCTTTATCTCCAAGCATCTGTCTTTTGCCGCGAGTATCAGAAAGCGCTACTGAACACTAGCTCTTGAGCACCCCAACCAATACATGACAGCTACGAGATCAGCTACCAGTCACTAGGCTNCGGCAGCGGCCTACGCTATGACAGCGCAGAGGCGGCAACGGGGCCGCGCCAGGCGCCGCCGCTCCTCGGCCCAGAGGAACGGCAGGCACGGTGGAGGGAGTGGCCGTCCCGCCGCCCTCCCCGCACACAAAAGGGGGCGATGGCGGCCGGTCCCCCGCACACAAAGGGATGGGGGCTCAGTCTCAGCGCCGGGTGGGGCTGGCGCGCAGCACGCCGGGAGCCGCGGTCCGCCACCGCCCCTGAAGGGCGGCTGCACAGGCCCGGCCCCAGGAGCCCCAGCACCAGGGTCCCGCCCGGGGCCTGCCGGGACCCGTAGTCCTCCGCGGCACCGCCCGAGGCCGGCCCGGCGCCTGCTGGCCTGCAGGCCCCAAGACGCTCCACAGCCCGCGGGACCGCGCGTCGCGTCGGGTAAGCGAGTTCCTGCCGGGTTGTGGCCCCGCCTACGCAGCCGGGCGTGACTCCAGCCCCCAGGAGCCCCGGCGGCAGGGCGCCTATCCGCAGGACGCTGGGAAGCGTAGTGCGCACGCCGCCAAGGCCCAGCGACCCGCGGCCACCAATACTCCGTCCTCAGGAGCGGTGGCCTGCTAGGCAGGTGTCCCCCACCCTCCGCCGCCGCGCTCCGCGCAACTAAGGGAAGGCTCCGGGCACCTTTATCCCGCCACGACCGCTGCGACAAGAGACATACGGGAGGCGGGTCCAGAGGCGTCCTCTATCCCCTTCGCCAACTCTGGTAGCCCCCCAGTATCACCTCACTTGCACCGGCGCCGTCTGGGCACCGACGGGAACCGTCAAAGCCCGCCACGCTCGTACTCACCCCAACAGCTCAGCGCCCCCGCTCCAGCGCCGCCATGAGCAGCACGGCACCGCACGTAGGAATAAATCCCGGCCTCTCGCGAGAGCACGGGCTGGGGCGGGGCCGCGCCGGCGCGCAGCGGCCAACCGCGGCGGCGTGATGCGNGTTGGAGTTTAACTTCCAAGGACATCTGTAAAAGTATATAAACATACAGAATCATTCAAAACCAGTTCAGTCAGAAAACAAAAAGCCCATTTTCTTTTAACGGCTCTAGAGTTGGGGAAGAACCCCGTCCTTGTTATTAATCCAGACAAGAACTGGAACCAGACCGATGGAGCCCCGTCGCAGGCCTTCAGGAGGGGCCCTGGGGCCGGCGCGGCCTTCCCGGCAGCCCTGCTCCCTGCGCTGCAGCAAGATGGTGGCCGCGGAGCGGAGCGGCGGGCCGGGCCGGGCCGAGGGGCGGTGCCAGGCGCCGCA
>VWZO01006469.1:78984-141528 GCA_013396975.1 Bucco capensis | reverse complement strand
GTAGGAATAAATCCCGGCCTCTCGCGAGAGCACGGGCTGGGGCGGGGCCGCGCCGGCGCGCAGCGGCCAACCGCGGCGGCGTGATGCGCAGGCGCGCATGGAGACCGGCCGGGGCCGCGGCACGCGCCATGCTGCCTTCTGCTGGGAGTGCGCCAAGGCCAGAGGAGATGGCGGCGGCGCTCCGGCCGCCACTAGGCCCCGGCCCACGGTACTCAGAACCTCCCTGCCGGAGCCGCGCGGGGCTCCGGCGCAGGCAGGGCCTCGGGACGCTGCAGCAACGGGAACGCTTCGTGCATGATGCCAGGACATGCAGCGGGATTCGCGTTCCTGAAGCTCCACGCTGGTCCTCAAGGTGAGCGGATCAAGCTCTTCCCGAAACGCCCAGCACCCCCAAGGATCGCACACAACCAGGCGTCTGCAGTCACACAGCTCCAGAATGGGACAGTAGCAAATGGAACTTGTTTAAAACGTACCCTGCTAATTACGCCTCACTACTAATTAGTAACAAAATCATTAGTCAAAGCTATTTAGTTTCCACTTTCTGAAACTTCACAGCAACTAGAAAAATTGGAGGCACGTTAAACTCCACTAGGATAATGAAGGTAAAAAGGCATTGTCACAGGTATTTCGATGGTCATTTTTTAGAAGAGCTAAAATGCAACATTTTTGGTCACTGAAGTATTTCATTCAGGCAAGGTGATGTGAAAGGTCATCCCCAGGATTCACAGAACAGAATACACTTCAGAAAATACTGCCCATCGGGGGTTTTATTCCCTCTTGAACAATTTCTAATAGAAAAGGATTGTATACAAGAATACTCCTGTACAGAAATCCGTCATCTCTACCAAACAATCCTGCTGGACATTCTAAACAGTTGCAAGAAAATGCCACTTAATAAGCACAGGAATGTAAAGCACCTTCTGCACCTATCAAAATTCTCACATGGGAAAAAGCGGCATAAAAATTTAAACTAATACTGGAAATCAGAAGCTTACTGTTCTTGGAGGATTATTCCTTGATCAAAGGTAAGAAAGATATAAATCTTTAGATAAAAATGTCACTAAAAATATCACAATACCGATAAATTCCTAGAACACTGCATCTCTAATTTCACTCAAGATAGGATTCAGCAATTCCTACGTAACATCTGTGACTACACTTGCTTGTGATGTAACATTAAAAACCTGTCCACATGGTTGGGTTTGCTTTAGTTTTGAGGCAGACTTCAGATCACTTCCTTGAGTCCAAAGCGGTGGGAGGACAAGGAGCTTTGATCTGAAAGTACTGTGTTCTGTGCAGGGTTTGAGTGCACTGCCTTCAGATCAGAGCCTGCCAGGATCCACAAACCTTGGAGCATTGGAATTTGTCAGATATGCAATGTCCTTTGAAAACACACAGGTGTCAGAAAGGGGCATCCAGTGATCTTCACCTATAAACTATGCTCATTACACAACTTAATACTTGAAGTGCTCTACTGACTATCTTTTGTTCCCTTGATCCACTTCTAAACAGTTGTCCAAGCCTCAACCCAGCCAAATACTAAGCATTAGATGTCTAAAGCAAAACAAATGCTCTGTGTGCCTGCTTTGTGAAGGCAGAGCAACATGTGTACACATGTGTACCTACCATTTACAATGCAGTTTTTGAGTAATCTTATTCTATCTATCAAATAAAATAATCACAACCTGAATTATCTTCTCTAGCTACTACCAAGGTGGATTTAAGGGTCATCTGCACAGTTGGAATGATTAACTAAAGCTTGTAACAAAAAAAACCAACAACAAAACACAAAGGGGAGAGGAAGTAAACTAGCACGAGGGTGTACACATCAAATATCTCATTGTTGAGCATCTGTATGCTGCAATGACTAAGAGAGAGCAACAGTGCTAAACACCTTTGCCATCTACAGCAAGTGACTGCAGAAAAATGCAGAGGAAACAGCTCAGGCATATTGAAAGATAAAACAAACATACAAGGAAACACCTGGAAGAACAAATCAAATCCCATCCTTGTAGGGTAGTTTTGTAATAGTCTCCGAAGTCAAGATTTGGAGATAAGGTTGTGTCCTAAGCTTCACAGTCTGGCAGATCTTCTCTCCCCACTTCAAAAGATTCTTTGCTGATTGACAATAGTTCACGCAGCTCTTTGTTTTCAAGCTGCAAAATCAATATTTTTGCTGAAACAGAAATGAACTAATTCACAATTAAAGGAGTACAATAGAAATGAACCAATTCACAATTAAAGGACAATAAACTTTACATTGCCCCACTGCTTCATAGCTAAATAAAACACATTATTAGTGAGAACACAACCCCATCATTTAAAGCTTATTTTTTGCTTCTGTCTTCATATATAACTCAAACAGATCAGGTTCTGCATTTTCTGACCCCACCCCCAAATTTTTGATTGTTATAAATACTTAACACATACAAACACAGCAAGTCCAGAGACTCCCAAGCTTGATCTCTCCTTAGCAATTTTATCTTTTCTTACCTCCAACTGAGCTAGTTTCTCCTGAACTTTAAAGAACTGATCATCATCAACTTGAACAGCTTTTCTCATCACCTCTCCCATCTCACATATTCTGTCTATTTGACTTTCAATTTCCTGAAAGACATAAAAGTAATATATTTAGTATGTTCAGGCAAAAGCAGCAGTAGTAATTTTCCCTTTTAAATAAATGAATTTCCTTTACTTGATTTTGGATTATTTTCCTGGTTTGAATTTTACTCCCTTCCTCCCAAGCACTTGCAATCCTTTCTAAATTGTAGTGTTAAAAGATGAAAGCATGTACCTTACTGCCCATTACCATGAGCCATCCATGGAAACAGTGACTAGTATTCCATTAGTCAGCAATGCAAGACACCCTCAATAAGATGGAAATCATGTCAAGTGCAGCAAGGACTGAGACAACAGATTCAGGTCCATGTGAACATAACTAGCATGCAGCAGATTTCATACTGCTTTCTTAGAAAAACCTGACTGAATTTATAAGAACACCAAATATAAAAGCAAATGGGATTTCAAGAGTCAGTAACAGTTTGAAGTGAACAGCTTCATCTCAGAAGGAGGCCAAGCAAGGGAGCTAAAGTAAGCCCAGAGCCTCCTGAGGCAGTTTTACAGACTCTGTCCATACACAGCTCTAATCTTTGGAAGACACCTTTTTTGTTAACCTCAGAAGCACACTTAAAATGAACACTGAAAAATTCCAACATGTCATGTAGCAACAGTTCCTGCTCTTCAAAATACAGTATTTAGAGAGAAACTCAAATGTGTAAGCACAAAAATGTCAGGAATTGGCAAGAAGCAGCAAAGTAAGAATTTGGTAGCTTTTGAAGCATTTTAACATAAGGTAACATAATGAAGTTATCACAAAGCACTTTGGTGATACCAGATAATGTTATAGGGTGGAGTTTATTTTCTCTAAGTGTCAGTAGTTACTCCACTGCCTCTGGAAGATAAACACATCACCAGAGCAGAGGACACAGCTTTGAATTCCATTATTCAGAAAATATGTAAACAAATTTGAGTATCTAGAAGAGAGCTGGAGGAACAAGAAAGGCTTAGATAACTTCATCTGGGAAGAAAGAATGATTTTAATACTCATCATAGTAAGAATACAAGCCCGTCAAAAGGCTGTTAAGTGTTTTCCACAGGCAGGAGAATATATGGAGTTAATCCTTAATACAGAAGATTTTGCCTAGATACTGAGAAAGTCTATGCACATTCCATCAGAAGTTCCTCCAGGGACTTTTCAGCTCTGCATTTCCATACCATTGAAAAGGAGCAAGAACAGTTCCAGAGAATGTTAGAAGTTTTGTTCAATGTTAAGTCTTGATAAAGATAGCAATTCTTGCACCTAATCAAGCACTGGAAGCAACACATTGCTACACTACTTAACTTCACAGGACCTAAGCAACACAAAACAGGGAACTAATGAGTTGCCACATATCAGTGCAAAGAATTATGTGCAAATAGTTAGGCTGGCTCCAATTCCAATTCAAAAAACCTACAAGAGATGAGATGTCACTTGGTTGAACCAGCTTACTGTTCTCTAATCACATAAAAATGCATTTTAACAAATGCCTAACTTAATTCACAAACCTTAAAGAGAGATTGAATATTATACTGTGATTAGACTCCAAGACGTAAACCGGACAGCAGCTATCAGTAGCCACACCTCAGAGTTAAGTCACTGCACCCAAGAGGGATGAAGGGACACTTTTAGGCCACTCTACAGAGTATCTGGATTTAAACATATTTGGGAGCGATCACAGAGATTTAGGAGGTTATTCTCCCCTTGTTGCAATTCCTGAACAGGAACAATAGCAACTGGGATGACTCTGATTTTACTGTAGAGAATCATAAGCATTAAGCTTGACCCAGGGAATTCACCACTTAGTGCATAAAGAACAAGCCTTCACCTGGACTGTGAAAGGGTTATGCTTTCGGTGTCCTCTGTGATAACTGTTACACCCTGTGTGCTGCAAAAGGAGTAAGAGTTAAAAATACCACCAAAGAGACAAAGTTTCAGAAGATGTGTTTTGAAGCAGAGGTATTACATGAATGGAAACAAAGATTGTATGAAAGCGAGAGATCAGGAACAGAGGTCTTGAGCCCTTTTGTGTCCCCATCTCACCTTACCAAAGAATTAGCCTGATGAACTTGCAAGGTTGGTTCTGCATCTTCACCTTTTCTCCCTTGCAAAAGCTCTAACATCTGCTTTCTATATTTGCTCATGATAAGTTCTAACGCATCTTGGTGCTCCTCCAGTGAGATCCATAGCTCTGCAAAACACAGAACATCATGGCCGCAAACTACAGGCGCTTTTTCACAGCAATGGCAGCAGATGCCCCGAGGCGCCGGGTACTAGCCGCTAGCTCGATGCGTGCTACCCCAGCACTCCCCTCGCCAGCGCAGCCCTGGACTCCGGCCCGGGAGAACCGCCTGTCCGGGCCCCTCGGCTAGCCGAGAAGCCACCCTGGGGCCGATTGTCGCTTCTACACCAGGGCACCCACGACTCGGGCAGGCGGCAAAACAGAGCTACCTCCCCCGGCCCCCTGCACAAGCCCTCCCCTAAGCGCGCAGCCCCTCCAGCACATCGCCCCGACACGGCCCTGCGGCCTCCAGCACTCTTCTCACCAGCTCGCTCCCCTATTCCCCCGGTTCCTCCCGCGCACCACCCAATAGGGCCCCCGCGCTCCCCCAGCACCCCTCCCTCCGCCCACACCTTCCCCTGCCGCCGCCCGGGCAGGCTCACCCCTGTTCTCCCGCTTCAGGTCGCGGATCTGCGTGTTCTCCTGGGACAGGAGCATGGGCGGCCGCAGCCGGGACGGGTCGGCCCGCTCTGCCGCGGCGCCCTGGCCCTGCGGAGACACTGCTGTCGGTCCGGTCGCCCCGCCTGCCCGCTGCCCGCCCGCCACCCGCTCTCACCTTCTCGGCCCACGCCGCGCCCGCCTCTCTCATGGCGGCGACGCGCCGGTGCAGGACAGCGGACTGGTCGATGAGCGACTCAGCCGCGGTGTCGTGCTCCTTCAGCCGCTCCAGCAGTGTCTTCGCGTCCGTGAGGATCTTTTCGATGGTGCAGGTCATGGCGAACCGCACTCCGATCTCACCGCCTCCGCTGCCGCGGCCCCATGCCCGACGGCGTGCGCTCCTCTTCGCCGCCGGCCGCGGACAGACGGGAGCGCGCAGGCCGGAGACGCCGCACGTGCGCAGGCGCGGCCCGGAGCGGGAATGACGCGCGGTGGGCAGGGGCCACCTAGCGGCGAGAGGGCGTCACTGCCACTAGAGGGCAGGGCCGCGGGGCGGGGCGGGCGAGGTCCGTGCGCTCACCCTTGCCTGCGGGAGGGGACACAGCCTCTCGCGAAACAGCCTTACACAGCCGTTCCTCCCAACCCCCGTTGCCCCGAGCTACAGCTCCGCACGTGTGCTCTGCCGTAGGGCTGGCTCTGCAGGGCCTCGGGCCGTGGGTGTCCGGAGGAGGCGGCGGTGAAGGGCGGTGCGGGTGGACGGTGCCGTGTCGTGCGCTCTGTTTGCTGAAGGGCAGCAGCCTTGACCTGAGGCGGCTCTTGTTCTCTTTGCAAATACTCTCTTAAACAGTGTGTGGTAAATTCTGGGCTGAGATCTGTTGAGCTGTCATCTTATCTTATATTTTTGTTTGTCCCTTTTAACAGTAAACATCCTCTACTCAAAATAACAAGCTTTGTAATGCTGACTTGCTGCTTTAATATTTATTTGCTAACAAAAGCTACTGTTAGTGATCTGTGATGTTTTTGATGCTTTGGTTAACTTTGTCCTAGCAAAATATTTTATTTCGTATCACCAGCTTTATTAATAATGTTTTCAACAATTAATGTTTTAACAGGACTCCCTCTGACCAGAGTCATCCCATTCAGACACATAAGAAAGATTTAGGCTGCTATATCAAAGTTTCTTTATGATACCAGAGATAATCAAGCCTAGTGCAGAAGTGCTGAATAAGATAATTATACATAAGCAACAATTTCAAAGCATTCGTACAGTCCAAAAGAGAAGGGAATAAGCATCTGCATTTGGAGAACTTCAAGAGAATCAGATTTATTAGTAAAGTATGAGATATATTTTGCAAATTTGGGAAACATAATGCTGCTTTATAGGAACCTGTGTGGAACTAAAGGTCCAGATCATGCTTTATAGCATGTTTTACCTTGTGGTCCTTCCTTATTTTTCTTCTGATTAGACAACACAAAAAAAATCAAGGCAACTCATTATCAGAATTCCTTTTTCATAATGGAAGATTCACAAACATCTGGAAAACTGACACATATTACTATGTTTACTATTCTGTTAATGTATGTATGTATGGCTAGGCTTTGCAAACGAAGATCTAGGGAGTCTCCATCCACATTCCTTCTCAGCGCCTTTTCCAAGTGCGCTGATAAAAAGAGGATAGCAGATGGCACCCTCGAGCCTAAGCAATGGATTTTTTTAGGTGAGACACAGCATGCGCAGAGCTGGACCCACCCTTTAGTCCTAAGGTTCATCTGCCAGGGCCTAGCAAGCTTGGACGCTGGCAGCGAGGTCCTTAGGACAGAGGTTTTATTAGAGTGTCCTTCTCTTAGCTGGAAGGCCTTACAGGGCTAAACGAGCTCCATCTGCCTGGGTTTGGAATCAGAGTTGTCCCTCTCCTAGGATGACCGCCAGAAGGCTAATGAGCTCATCCTACCCATACAAGGATTCTAGGAACATGGGTATCACTCCCCACACTTTCCTGTGGGCAATGAGTTTAATGCTCCCTCTGCTGTGGGCACAGTTATGGCACCAGGGGCCACAGGAGACCACGAGGGATTTTCAGACTGTGCCTGATTCTGTCAACGTAACAAGTTGGCAAAAGATTGTCCTAAGAGAGACATGACAACCCCAAGCATTAGCCAGTGCTTATATCTCCTGTTCCACGATTACATCCTCAGACTGTATCCTTCAGCACCACTGTTCCTCCTCTGCTCACAGCTCCAAGTCTGCCTTAAAGCCTCTGCCACTACATCTGCTTCTGCAGAGCCTTTGAGTAGCCAACAGGAGTAGGCCTGGTAGAGCTATATGGAATGAGGTATGTGTACTTAATTATCTTTCCATTTTTTACCTTATTCAACATCAGGAGGTCTGTGAAATCAAAGAGCCCATCTCTAAGGTTCATGTGATTCAGCTTTAGAGAGGAGGCTCCCAATGAGCCATTTGGAAATGCAGCATTGGAAATCCCAATTCACATATACCAGGAAGTCAGCTAAGGGGACAGCCTGCCTGTGCAGAGGGAAGGGTCACTGCACCTCAGCAGAAGCTGCACCTGGAGTCTATGTCTGAATCTCTGGTCTGTTCTGTTCCTTAAGTTTGTACTTATGCTGTAACACTAACTTTTCACTTGCTTCAGAGATGACATCCTGGCCTTTCATGCCCAGCAGAGGCCAACATGGGAGATGAGGGCCAGCACTGCAGTGTCAGACTTTCATTTCAGGATCGGTGCAGTCCCTCTGTGTGATTCTGGCTGCTTGAAATAGAACTGCAGGATGGGAGGTGGAGTCCACAACACTACCACCACTCAGCACTCAGTCTCATGCTCTCCCTCATGGATGTGTCCCGTCCCCTCTCTAGCAGATCTTTTGACACAGAATCATTTGTCTAACTTCCAAAGGACAGTTGAAAAAGCTAGTGTGGCGCCAGGACACAGATCGGATCCCAGCAGGACAAAGCTCCTTGATTTAAATGCTAGGAATGCTTTTCACCAGAACTTCTAGTGTGTAGCAATAGAGCTTAAACAAATCAACAGAGGAGCATTTTCTGAGTAATGGTGTCTTACAATTCCTCTGGCTTATCACATCGACTCTGTATAAACTAATGAGAATGTATAAATTTGGCCTCTCAAACTTTTTAGTGTTTAACTTCAATTCGATTAAACACTTATGTATGTGTACAAAGTGAAAAATGAGGTTACAAGAGGTTAATGCTTTAATGCTTTTAATAACTCTCAACCACATAGCTGTGTTTTGTCAAACAGAGCATGGATTTGTTCTAGCAGGAAAGTATATGCTAGATAGAAGCATATTGAAACTCTCCAAAACAGCAAAGCTGCTACAGAACCAAAACCATTTCTAGGCCATCTTTGAAAAATCATACATTGTATTTCTGTGATGCAATAAATACAGACTCAGCCTATAGCTGAGGAGCTTCTTGCCCACAGTAGGAAAATAAGAAATAAACCTAGACAGACCAAAATCACACACAGAAAAAAACAATTAAAGAGACTGGTAACAGACAGAGCACAGAATCCTGAGCATAACATACTGTCTGTAAAGCTGGGATGAGTTCAGGCATTGGTACTGTGGCTGTTAAAACAACAGGCACCAGGTAATGCCTGTAACTTACCCAGAAACTGGCAGTGGAGTAAATGATGGATAAGAATCATAGAATCATAGAATTGTCAGGGTTGGAGGGAACCTTAAAGATCATCTAGTTCCAACCCCCCTGCCACGGGCAGGGACACTTCCACACTAGATCAGGTTGCTCAGAGCCCCATCTAGCCTGGCCTTCAAAACTTCCAGGGATGGGGCTTCCACCACCTCTCTGGGCATCCTAAGCCAGTCTCTTACCACCCTCATGGGGAAGAACTTCCTCCTAATAATAAAGCATATAGGAGTTAATGGGAAGAAAATGGCAACATCTGTGACAGTCTCCAACACTTTTTGGCTGCTTGCTTTTAAAATTAAGTGATGATGTTACCACAGTCATCAGCTACTGTCACAATTCCAGTGGTATCGCCCTCAACAAAGTCTGTAGCAGAGACTCACAGACCAGGAGGCCAAGTGAATCCTCTTCTTGCACTTCCTAGCCTGTATTTCAGGGTGGATTACTGTTGCATAAAACAGAGTCATTCTGTGACAAAAGTTATTACAAGAAACTCCAATTTATTGTTCATCATAATTAACCCGCTTTGATAAATCTTGACGAGTCATCCATTGCACCACAGCACTCATATTTATGAGTCTAATATTCTTTTTACTATTAGAACAAATGTCCTGAAGATGGGATCCAGGCTGGAAAAAAAAAGGGAAAAGTTTATCATTGATAAATGGATCTATCTAGCTATTTCAGTCTCTCAGCAGCAAGACTCCACTGCTGATAAAATGCTGACCGAGGGATTCCACAGTAATTATTTTGTAATGCTTAATACAGTGTCAAGATATTCTTCTTTATGGAAATCAGGTCCAGGATTCAGTTTGTCATTGCTGCACCTATGAAGAAGTACAGTCATTTAAATATCAATGCCTAAAGTGACAAGTATTCTCTAAGAACTATCGATTCTGAGGTCACTGCAGGAGGTTGTAATCAAGCTTTAATTGATACCTTTATTTTCTTCCACACTGTCCAACGCACTGAAGCATTTTATTGGCAAATCTTGGTCTTCTTGCCAAGGGGAAACACATAGATTTGGCACAGGGTATTGAAAGGTGGAGATGTAAGGAAAAACAAATATTTTATTAGTGTTGAATGGATGGGTTTATTAGTACCTGTTCTGCCCTAAGGTAGTGGGACTGCCCTGCATATCAAGTTTGAGAGAACACACAGAAGAAACAGGAACATAATCTCAAGACATCCTACAAAATGTTCCTGTTTCTTCTGTGCATTCTCTTAAGCTTGGCATGGACCTTAAGAGCTTCAGTCTGGCTGAGGCCCCATCCAACAAGGCCACGTATGCATGCAGAAAAAGCTTGTCCCTGACCTACTACATTCACATTCTTAAGATTCAACTGAACCAACCAAGGTTCTGTCTCTGTTGCAGGACAAACAGGCAAATAATGACAAGTAAACAAGCACATTTCTCAAAATTCTAGGTTAATTACATTTTAGGTTAATAACAACCTAAACCAAACCAAGTCATCTTTGACAGGCAATCCCATGCCTCTCCTGTTCTTTGCAACCCTCCTCATGACTCATGCCTGTGTACAGTTTAGTATCCTTCCCACAAAAGTTTCCTTTGCCTGTCCTCAAGTTCTGCATCCAAATTGCTGGTGAATGTGCTGAATACCACAAGGGACAATTTCCTACTACTGCAGCTTCTGGACCTGACAGTATCTTGGAACATCTGATCCAATCAAAACCACCTCCTGCAACAGGTACACATCCTATTCAAATTAAGTCTTGCTCTCTCTTGAGAGGCAAGAGTTTAAGACAACACCAGCATGCAAAACCGTTAGTCATGAGGCTTGGCTGCTTCTCACCCAGGGCTTAGGTTCATCCTAACAGTGCCAGAACCACTGCACCTTTGGAGGATAATAAATAGTCTAGAAGTGAGAAGAAACAGACAGCTTGCATTTTTTTCATTAGTTCCTTGACACACTGTAAATGCAAGTAGCTCTCAGAACACAACATTTTTGGCATGTATTTGTCAATGTATTTTATGCCTCTAAAACACTTTCTCTAAACAAAAACCAGGTATTCAAGATTAAGTTAGATCATTTTAATAGATATGCTGCATTGTCAATACTCAACTTTCTTTAAGACTGTTCAGAATATTCTACTAAAACGAGAGACTTAATTCTATAATAAACTATATTTCAATATAACCTTTAATTCATATATAAGAAGGATTACTGTAATTAGCAATTAGTTTTCCAAAGGCTCCTAGTTGTTTAGTATTTGACTCCTGCTTTCATCATTTAATGATTTACAGTAACGAGCTGCAACATCAGTGTTTTGTACTGAAACAGCCCAAATAGTTGTCCAGGCATCATTGACCTCATGTGACAGCTCTCAGATGTTTTTATGAAGACTTAGCCAAAAGCAATAGACAATGCCATCATTTCTGGTTCATCTGTACCGAAAAACAACAACAGAGTGACCAGAATGACTTGTAGTCAGAGTCTCAGTAGCTTTTGAAGGACTTACTTTGCTGAGATTCTGCCCTTTGTTTAAGTTTTGTTTGACAAATACTTTATAAATGAGCAGAAGAGGTGGTTTATGTTTCATTAATGAGGCTGATAGTGGTTAATTACTGAAGTTACGTAAACAGTCCAATACCAGATCAAGCCAAACGGGTCAGTTATGTAGAGAAGATCCAGCTGGAGTAGATGTGATTTCCTTTAACTATTTGGATACCAAACAAGTTACAAATGAACAAATAATTCTCTTTAGCTGGAAAATCCATTCTTTCAAGAGGTATTCGTCCAGGGAAGCTCCTTCTTGAGCTGCAGTTTCAGCACTCATCGAATTCTCAGACCTAACCACATAAAGGCAGCCATGCCATGTGGATTAGATTGCACAGCAGCTCACAAGTTACACTAGTGATGGAAATTAGGGTGCAAAAGCAGTGCAGTGCAAGGTGTTCATGTCAGACAGATGTCATCAGACCTGATTATTTTCTATGGAAAACATGCCTGTCTCTTATCCTCCACTTCAGATTTTGGCTTATAACATGAACTTGTTCAGCTAATATTTTCAAGCTGTATCTATGAGTAACATTTTGTTTACTTGCCTCTAGAAAAGCATGCTTGAAGTATACAATTCTTTCCTTTGCCCACTAAAATGGCACTAGGCATGTTACTGGTCAGAGACTTCTGTTTCATGAAACTGACACACATAAGGACAAATAACAAAAAATAGTCAAAAGTCCATCCTCACCCTTTGCAGATTAAACTAACTCAGAGAGAACAATGAAGACTGTACAGGAAACTTGTTCCAGTGCTATTTTTACCACTGTAATTGCTTTCTCTAATATCTAATTTAAATTTTCCTTACTACTAAATAAGCTTTTTATTTCTCGATTCTTTACAAACAAGGAAAACAGTGTATTTTCTTCTTTCTTTGCAGTTCTCTATGTGACTCAAGTGGGCTCTCAGGTCTCCTACTTTTATCGTCACATTAAGCTTTGAACAGGAGAAATGATCTGTTAAAATAAATATATGTGTTTAACAAGAACCATTCACCTGGTCTGAATCACTGCAGGACTGCAAACTAATTTTATTACCACAGCTATGAAGACAGCATGTGGGTTGGAGCACATGACCATGGGATAATACTGAATGAGGCACTGCATTTGATCTCTTCTACAACTACCTTTTAGGTTCTTACATACTTATTTTAGAAACTGAATTTACTCTGAGTCTGTTAGGTTTTATAATGCTGAACAGAATGGGGATTAGACACTTCTGAAGGCTGGGCTTCAGACTTATGTTTCCTGAAGTCAATAGGCTTTAAAAGCCCACGTCCCATAGGTTCATTTGAACAGCTTTCTAGTAAAGTGTCTTCTATCAGAAAAAGTATTAAAAAACCCAAATCAGTAGTACTTAAAAGCTAAAGTCAGTACTTCACAGACCTCTGCATGTTTTTCCAGCTTTCAGGGGAAAGGCTGACAAGCTGGATGAAAAAGCCAACAGTGTATGTGGAAGAGATGCTGCTATGAAAAATGGAAGTTCTAACAGTTGGGAATTCTTCGTTTTTACTGCTGAAGTTCTTTTGACATTTTAGTTAGTGGTAATATAAAATTGCTAATTTTACTGGAAAGACAAATGCTGATCATAATTAAACTTACAAGCTCATTATTTTTTTTCTGTACTGCATAATCGATGCATTCCAGCCCTCTGCCACCATGCATTATCAATGCAGAACATTTGAATGATCAAAAAAACCCAGAAGATGCTCACATTACATCCATGAATCAATCTTTATTTGTTCTTGAATGCCAGACTCCACCATTCCACCTCCAGAAGCTAACAGAATCCCAAATGGTGCCAGATTACATGGAAATAGGTAGCATGCTCTCCTCTGCAGCCTATGGAATACAAAGATGACACTCCTCCGGAGGGTAATGTCAGTTTGATGGGTATTGTGCCACAGCTCCATGAATTCCTGTTGTTCCTAAGGACTATTCTACGTGACTTTTCAGTAAGATAACCAAGAGGAAATTAGTTTTTCCCTCTGCCATCTGATTCTGTTGAGCATAAAACAGAACCATTTTTTCTTGAGGTAAATGGAGACTTGCTCTTACATAGAAGAAAAGCAACCTCCTTCTGGAGTTAGTATGGCTGCAACCTGCTGTGCATCATGTTAGGGGCAAGGGTAATGACACAGCATCTAACAGGAAAATGCCCTACCCAAAGGATCACATCCTGTATCTATGAAATTGTGACAACCTCAACCTGTAATTATTTACTAGACACTTAAGTGTTTTTCCAAGTATTGGAAATACTTGGGGTTTTAAGAATGAAATTTTGCAAAATCAGCAGCAACAAAAGGTGGTAACAATCATTGTCTGTTATGGGGACACAGAACAGAGAGAACAAGGTAAGTGCTTTGTGTTTGGAGATACTGGCCTAATCAATTATTATATCACGTAGATATCTCACATAATATTACTGCAGTACTTCCCCTGCCCAGGAAATGAACATTGTCCATTAACACTCAGACACGTTCATGTTAAACAATCAAAATGGAAGAACTTTAAATTCTACGAAGAAAGCAGATTATTTAGTAATTGGGCAGGGAGAACTCTGGGAAGCAGTGACGCGGGGGTCCTCATGGCCTCTGTCCCTGATGACCCAGTTATTATTTGATTTATGTGGACATGCAGCTGCCCTTGCTTCGACCCCAGAAAAGGCTGTGTGGGAAGTTTGTGCCTCAGAGCCGTAGCATTGCTCTGCAGAGTGTCTGGAGCCTTGTGTATGCACAGGAACTGATAAATAGGGAAAAGGCCCAGTTTGCTCCAGCTGTACGTGGAGCCAGGATCAGCGCTACAGCCCAGCGGACACCACTCTGGAAGCAAGGGACCCTCTGGAACTACTGTAAGCGTTTCATTTACTTCTCTGATGCTCTGGGATTGTAAGTTGTTGCTCTATCCATATATCAGTTTGCCAGGTGAAAGTATTTCTGGCACTGGGCTTTTTTCTTCTTTTTCCTTTTTTTTTCTTCTTTCTTCCTTTTTAAATGGCTGACTAAATGAGAACAGAAAACAGACACTTTGAAATTTGGCATCCTACTGCCACGAATTTGCTCTTGCAGCACTTCAGTTGGCATACAAAGTGAAGTAAAATGACTTCTAAATTCAATTATTTGTTTCTCTTCCTCAAAGTACCTGGAAAACTGTAAGTTTCAAAAAAACCCTCTAACATCCCATTTTACAATGGGTAAAAAATATACCTTTGAAATAATTATTCATGGGGTAACAATTTCAACGGCAAATTTCAAGATAATTGCAACACAGTCAGTTAGTGAAATAAGCCAATTCCTATTATGGTTATTATATGACAAAGAAGTAACATGCTTAATGAGAAGTGGGTTTTTTTTCAAACAGCAGCTTTGGGGAACATCCTGACACATTAAAACTGGGAGAAGCAGGTAAAACCTTAATATTACGTATAACTGCATATAGGATAGACCAACAACCTACCCTGAAAACTCATTTAACTACAATAACCAGTGATTGCTGAATTGCTTGAGGGAAACTGAATATATCACCTGGTATCACACTTCGTTGTCACTGATTGTGCTCAGTTAAAAGTTTTTTTCAGTTTTTGGTTTAAATTTCACAAATTAAAAAAAAAATAGCTATGCTTTCCAGAAGTAAAAGAAGTACAGCAATTAATACTGAGACTGAAATGTGCTAATTCCACCTCACGATCATGAACATGCTACAAGGTGTGTTAAGTATATGCAGAAGATTTTCAGCTTGAGTTCCTAAAATTCCCTGTAAACAAGGAATTTCCCTATGACTCAACTGTCAAAATAAAGAAATATTTGTATTTTTTGTTTTAAAAGCCCAATGCTATTTTATATCAGAAGAACAAGCTTGTTATGCTAAATTCTCAAGTGTCAGAAAATGGAACAGTTCACATTCATGACCATTAAGTCTCCTTTCAAGACAGTACAGCATTCCTCAAATAACCACTGGATTTATTATTAATACTTTTATAACATTTTCTTAATTAGAGAGTTTCAGTTTACAACGTCCCACTCTAAGCTGGAAATTCTGTGGTTGTAACTGATAACTTTTATTACCCATAAAAATAAGAAAGAAGGGCTAAATCCTCAAATCCATTCTAATACAATACCTAAGTTAAGGAAATTTTGCCTAATGAAAGTCTGCTTCCAATATGTAGAATGTTTAATCAATTGACCACCTTGCATTTGGTAGTATGTACTTCATACTCCCAGTAACATATTTTTATTAGCCTGAATCAGTGTAATTTTACCTTCTATTCTTTTATCTTTATTTAAAGAAACTACTGAAATACAGAAACACATTTCTTCAGCAAATACACATTTTTGGGGAAAAACGTAGACTTTGCCCAGGCCAAACTGATCTAACTGATAAGGATCTCATGATTCAGTGAGTCATTTCTTCTCTCAAACAAATATTTACTAGCAGAGATAACAAAAGCCCCAGCATTCCAGCCTCACTGCATCTCTTCACCTTCTGCTGACAACACGAAGAGAAAGTGTTCAGTTCCAAGATATGTCCAGTTTTGGGGGAAGGGATGTGTGTCTTTCAAGACATGACTTGAGGGTCCCTGAAATGATCTACTAATTTTCTCAGCTGTAGCTAGATATAAGCTTAGATGGGATTGGGTTGTCAGCCATTGGAACAGGCTGCCCAGGGAGGTGCTTGAGTCACCGTCCCTGGAGGTGTTTAAGAGACAGCTGGATGTTGTGTTGGGGAGCATCATTTAGTGGGGTGATAGGGCTAGGACAAAGGCTGCACTCAATGATCTTCAAGGTCTCTTCCAGCTGGAACTGTTCTATGATTCTATAAGTACTGCACAAAACCCAAGAAGTGTCTTTCAAGGAAGATCTTTACATCAAATTTGCTGCAAATTCTGCAACAGGCAGACACAGAGAATCCTGATGCTCACATAGGAGTTTGATTTGCTGTACTTTCAAACTACTTACTTGCTTCTTCTGTCTTTTCTGTCATTCCTGTCTGCTCAGGAAAAGCCTATGAATAGTTCACTGGCAAATGGTCTTGTAAAGCCCTTCCTGAATGGGCATCAGATACAACATCCTTATAACCAGTGATGCTCTCACACATTCCACATACACACACAGAGACTCGCCAAGAATGCAGGCTCTTAACATTTGGAACCTAATGTGAATTAGGCAGTGCTTAAGTGAGGCAGAGCTAACTTCTACTGCATAAAAGAGTATTTTATGGGGGAGAGAGGGAGATTCTATGCTGGCTTTTCCAGGCTATTTTCCTGTATTTACTTGCTTCAAATTTGCATGAAACATGAATGAAGCAAATTCAATAAAAGCTCCTCTTTGTGCAGAAACAGAACATCCAGCACACCCACATTAGTGCAAATGCCCTAACATGCTGAAAGGAAGTTTTTTTTTATCCAGTGAGGCTCCTTTTAATCTCCTCCTGAACTAGAGAATACATCAATGACTAGTTTGATTGCCTCCACATGGTTTTGTGTAAAATTCAGAGAATAACAGTCCTAAATATAACTTGGAGTTTTAGGAATGGACTCTATCCTGAATCCATACTATTAGGACAGTCAAACATTTTGCAACTTATCAGAAAATATTATGTGACTTTGCACATACCTCTGATTTTCTTACGATCTGCAAACTGTTCCATAGTCTGGGGATTTCTGGTTTAGCTCTGTAGCTAAACCCACCCAACAATTCTTTCTCATGTGATGTTTCTCTTACTTTTCATTTCTCTAGTTTGCCTTCTTAAAAGGCTATCACATAACAAAGTGAATGAAACAGTGCTGTTGGAAGCAGAACATGGCAAACACATTTATCAGTGTACCTGATGGGTATTGTCTTCCCGAGCCCGTGCAGTATTACGGTGAGTAAAGCAAATGTTTTATATTATGAAAAAGCAGTATAGTAAAATTAACATATCTGGCAATTACCATTATTTTCTTCATTTTAGTTTAGCTTTACAAGCATCTGCATGACATTGCTTGAACTGTGACCAGGCCATTTTTACCACATCTAACATTCTAGTCAATAACATTACAGGTAGCATATTTAAAATGAATGTGCCAGACTCCCCTTCTGAAAATGTGTTCCTCTGATATTTATGGTTAAATATCTAATCCAAAACACACTGCAAAACTTTCAAAGAGGTGACGTTGAGGTATTTTTCAGGGGTTTATTTCATTTTCAATTTCTTCTCCATGTAGATGTTTTACCAGAGCACATCAACTATCAGCTGCAAGACACCGATTTCCAGAGTGGACCTTACTGCCAATACTCCACAGTTCAAATTTCCTCTCCAGGATTACAGCCACAACCTTCTCAGTCTCAGTACAGCACATATGGCCTGGACTTTCCTTACAGCGACGGGCAGTGTCTCATGGGCAGCTGTGACCTGAGCAAGCCTCCTTTCGTGGCTCCCCACATTGATGACAGTGGATACCAAGGATTGAAACGGCCAAGATTAAACCACTCTTTAAGGCTGAAGGGACAGGAGGAGCTCTGTGTTGTGTGTGGTGACAAGGCCTCAGGCTATCATTACAATGCACTTACCTGTGAGGGCTGTAAAGGTAAGAGGATCTCCCTCTTACCCAGGACTGTGGCCCCACAGTGCTCAGCACAATGTTCCATATCTGTGATTTAAAGAAAGAGATATCATTATTTTTTAAGCTGATGTCCCCACAGAGGATTTTATCTAAGGAACACTTTGTCAAACACGCTTACTACAGATTCACTTTTTTATAACATTTTTTGAAGAAATGCTTTCACAGTATGTGAAACACAAGCATTAATCGATCTAAATTTTGCATTGATTATTCACAAGAATAGTATCAGCAGGTGCTGATTTTCTCATGATTTACTTCAGTGTTATTAATTTTACTTACTATTAAAATTAAATAAACCCAAGGAATAATTACTTGCTACTTATATTTTAACTTGGTATATGGGATGAAGTAAGGAAAACATTATTAGTCAGAAAGAACAAGATATAACTCTGTTGTTAAAAAGCAAATTTAAAATCAAGGTAATGTTTCTATTGTAAAAAAAAACACCAAAACCAAAACCAAACCAACCAAAAAACCCCAAAGCTACATTAATTCTTTAAACTATTATGAGCTAACGTTCCTTAGATTCCTTCAGTCATAACCCAATCCTTGTCTGTAGGCTTCTTTCGACGCAGCATAACCAAAAAGGCCGTGTATTGCTGCAAGAACGGCGGTCACTGTGAAATGGACATGTACATGCGAAGGAAGTGCCAGGAGTGTCGCCTGAAGAAGTGTAAAGCTGTGGGAATGCTGGCAGAATGTAAGTGCTCCTTCTCAACTCAGATAATACCTTTTCCAAAGACAATTCCTTCTTCTCAGTAGAGATCAGTGGTATGAGTCTAAACTTCAATTGGTTATAGGAAAATTTAACTTTGGAGTCCTGCCCTGGTTTCTCTGGGACAGAATCCAAAGCCAACCACGGGCTGCAGGCTGTTAGCAAGTTCAGAGTCAGCCAGGGCAGCTGCCCCAAGCTGCTCACAAGTGTATCCCATCCCATAAACATCATGCTTGGTATCAAGGAGGAGGTTTGCTGAGGATAGAGGCTCCTCCTGATCCTGTTTCACCTCTTTTTGCTACTTCTGATTCTTCCCATCCCTGGAGGAGCCTGCTTACCATTCTGCTGCTGAGGACTGTTCTCCTGTTTATTGTGACCACAGTATGTTCACTGGGCTGACTATACATTTGTGTATTTTATATTGGCATTAGTATTAACAGTTCTGCTGTTTCATTAAATCTGCTTTAATTTCAACCCCTGAGTATCCTCTCCTTTTCCTGATCCTTCCTGCCTGAGGAGGGGTCATCAGGTGATAGAACAATTGCTATAGTTTAGCCCTAGATACGGGCTAAATGTAGACAGGTCTGTAGCACTTGCAGCATCTACATCTGCAGAAACCACCAATACGTGGAAGTATCTCCTGAAGTTAAAAGGACTGATGCTCAAAGACATTAGAAGAAAAAAAGAAAAGAAAGTTCTAACAAGAGACAGATGAACATTGTGAGCCTTGACAGGACAACAGTAAGCACATCAGATGTGCTTTTGTGTTTGGAAAAATAAAAATTGCACATTAGTTTTCAATGAAAAATTCTCATGCTTTTATGTCACAAAGCCAAAAAAAAGATAAGAAGGCTGCAAACACTCAGGCCTGTGGTGGATACTGCTTGCCTAATAAACAACACATTGCAATAATCTCCAGGAAGTGCAGCTCCTTTTAGGTGACAGTTCCTGTGATGCAGGACTCATGTTATATATAATAATGAAAGTGATTATTTCAAGTTGTAAGTTTTTGAATATATAAGTATTGATACATCCATGCCTTGCAGGTTTGCTGACTGAAGTACAGTGCAAGTCAAAGCGACTCAGGAAGAAGAGCAGTTTTCTCTGCAACGTAAAACTGGAAGATGAGAGACTGAATAGTAAGCATGTGTCGTCTACAACAAGATCCGGAAAAGTGGGATATTTTTCTATTTAAAATATTTCTTTTTATCTTTTCTTTTTACCTGGAGTAATTGTCACTTGATTGGTTCACGTTCTTAACAGATCTCAGAGAAGATGGAACTTACACCAGGGGAACATCATCTCCTTGACCACCTTGTAGCAGCATACCAAAAATACACAATTCCGCTAGAGGAAGCAAAGCAGTTTGTACGTATACAGAGCAATCAGCCTGCATGGCTAGGTTAGTACTGCCCTAAGCCTGAACCTTGGTTATATCAGATTTCTGAACACTCTCTCATGCAGCTACAAGAAACTGCAAGTCCAGAGGAAAGTTTTCTGCATCTCTCTAAGACAGCAGTTTTTCATGTACAAGTGTTAGTGGATTTCACAAAAAGACTTCCAGGTAAGTTTCTTCCTTTGGGAAGTATTACAGAGTAGTGCTTGTGGGTATTTTTGTGTGTGGGGCGTGTGTGTGTGTGTTTTGGTTTGGGTTTGCTGGTTTGTTTTTTGGGGGGGGTGGTGTTTATTTTTAAAGAGGCAGAAACCATACTGATGGCATGAATCTGACAAAAATATAGGCTTCAAGAAGACTCCCTCATTCAACTGACTCTTTTTTTCTTCCCACTCTAAGAATCAGGGTTACCATTCACAAGTTAGAAGCATTCCCTTCAAAAGCTTTCAATGATTAGATTTGTTTTCCATTTGTGACGCAAGTAGATAGTCCATGTACTTTCAGAAACTTCGAAATACAACGAATTACTATTTCAATACATTCTCTGAAATCCAGCTCAGATTGCAATTTATCAAAAACATAAAAACCCTCAGATTTTCCTTCAAAGAAAAAAGCAGTACATAAGGGACTAATGAGGTGTTCCTTTTCATTTCTTCCTTTAATAAAGAACAGGGGAAGACGCAAAGAAATCCACTATATTTCAATGTGAAATTCACAAAATAACATTTGACAGGGAGGGTGATTATTGTAATTCTTATTGACAAAAGAGGAACAGATCTGAAAGAATGGATAAGCTGTTTGTTTTCTTATGTCACATATCCTGCTTTGATCAGGATTAAGAAAAGAATCAATAAAATTCCTTTGCTATGAATTGTAAGTGCAGATAAGCTTGTCAAAAGATGAACACAACTTTTAAAAAGATCAGATATCAATAAGAAGAATATCCACAGTCACTAAGCAATGTAGCAAATTCATAAGGTATTAGGCCATATGCTATAAATCACGTTAGGAAGAATTTTTTGATAAAATCTCGCTTAGTCACAGAATTTTTACTGTGAATCTTCTAACACTGGAGACTGACAACTGCACTTTTTTTCTCTAACCTGCAAACCAGCAAGAAGGATCCCAACAGTCTTTGGTATATTAATCTTTTAATTATGGCTCCTCTTTTCCAGTAAAGGCATTCATTAAAAAATCATTTTATCAACTCATGTTAAGTGGCTTGAAATCAGCCACAACCTTCCTTGATTCTTAACAAGTATCTTTCTGTGCAGGATTTGAAGGTTTAGCTAGCGAAGACCAGCTCGCACTGCTAAAAGGGTCAACAGTTGAGGCAATGTTTTTGCGTTCAGCCCAAATATATAACCAGAGAATTAGTGAATGCCAACCATCAACAAGTGAAAGTAAGTGTGACTAGCAAGCTATCTATTAACACAAGTAAGAGGTTCTGACATTTTGAAACAACTTCCATGCCTTTTAATTGACTTAGTTACCAATAATTTCCTGTTTAAGAACAGCAGTACTTAGAATAGTTAATACATAAATATCTTTTATAGGCTATTTTTTCAAAGAGCGTACAAAAAACAATTTAAAAAATGTTTTCCTCCCATTAGTTCCAAACAAAGATCATAATTTTTAAGTGCTGCACAAATTGTGGTGTGGATGGATAATATTAGCTATGTTAATGACATATATATTGTGTCAAGTTTAACATGAGACACTTTGACCAACAATAATCAACCAATAAACTTGCTGCTAGATGCCACAAAGAACAATTTTTCCTATATGCATGGATCTGGGGAAAAATCACACATTTTCAGGTATATATTTGCAAAGCAAATGCAAAGAAATATTTAAAGTCACATTAAGCTTGGCTGGGAACTGCCATCTGTCTTGTTCCAGGTCATGTAAGACTTTCTGATTATGCGACACCTCATGTTCAAAACCTTGATAAAACCAACATTTATTCCATGGAAGTGTCTCACAATGAAGAGAGTCCAACTTCCACTACTACCACAGGTAATAGAGGTCTTGGAATCAAAATCCTTGGGAATCTTTTGCTTTGCTGGTCCTGTTCTTAATCACACTGAGCAGCACAGTCAGTGCAGCCACTGCTCAGTCTCTTTTCTTCCTCTCCCCTTCCTTGAGCTACTGTTACACACACAGGCTTTACATCCTCATGGAAGGAAGAGAAGTTTGCTTGTATTCTAGGACAAAACCTTGAGCTGTATGTACCCAAAGCTCCACAGTACAACTGCAATACAACTTCTGTTACTATTTTAGAACTTAACATTGTTTTCACAGTATCACAGTATGTCAGGGGTTGGAAGGGACCTAGAAAGATCATCTAGTCCAACCCCCCTGCCAGAGCAGGATGAAGTTTGCTATCTGTTTCATGTAATGAAACAGCCTGCAGCCTTAAAAGATTAGGACCAAACTGATTCACAAAAGCAGTGTCTGTTACTCCAGTTTACATTCAGCAAGGCCAAGCGCTGGGTCCTGCACTTGAGTCACAACAACCCCATAAAATGCTACAGGCTTGGGGCAGAGTGGCTGGAAAGCCGCCCAGCAGAAAAGGACCTGGGGGTGTGGGTTGACAGATGGCTAAATGTGAGAGCAAATGGCCTTAAGTTGTGCCAAAGGAGCTTTAGGTTGGACATTACCAAAAATGTCTTCCCCTAAAGGGTTGTCAAGGCCTGGCCCAGGCTGCCCAGGGCAGTGGTGGAGTCACCATCCCTGGAGGGGCTTAAAAGATGTGGAGACGTGGTGCTGAGGGACATGGCTTAGTCGTGACCTGGCAGTGCTGGGCTGATGGTTGGACTAGATGATCTTAAAGGTCTCTTAAACCAAAACGATTCTATGAGTCTATGAAATAACATTATGCTTATTTTATTTAATTTTTAAGGTATAACCGAGGAGTTTATTACTGCACTGTTTTACTTCTACAGAAGCATGGGGGAACTGAAAGTGACCGAGACCGAATATGCCCTCCTTGTAGCAACAACGGTGTTTTTTTCAGGTAAACTGGGAGGCGACTCTATTCTTAGCGTGCCTCGGCCCACCAAGCCCTCAGCGGCGGCAGCGCGCCGCCGCGCTCCCGCCCACTAACCGCGCTGTCCCGCCGCGCTCCCACAGACCGCCCGCTCCTGAGGAACAAGCGGCACGTAGAAGAGCTGCAGGAGCCGCTCCTGGCTCTCCTCTACAAGTACTCCAAGATGCAGCACCCCGAGGACCCTCAGCACTTCGCGCGCCTCATCGGGCGCCTGACGGAGCTGCGCACCCTCAACCACAGACACGCGGAAGTGCTGGTGACGAGGCGGGCCAAGGACCCGCGACTCACTTCCCTGCGCTGCGAGCTCTGGGATCTGCACTGACGCCAGCCGAGCTGCCGAGGATCGCTGCTCTGCACTGACGCCAGCCGAGCTGCCGAGGATCGCTGCTCTGCCTCGCGCAGCCTGGCGCGCGCCGCCTCACCTCCCCCTCTCGCCTCGTCGCTTCCCGCCTTTTCTGCCTTCCCTCAGCAGCCGGCGAGGTGGGGGCTTGAATGCGGCCGTCGTGAGGCCGTGGCTCTACGACCTGCCTTTTTCCGAGAGGCCATGGAAAAAGAAAAACCGTTTAAATTGTTCGTGCCGCCGCGCCTGAGCGGCGGTCAGGTATCTGCGGTCAAACCCCAGACGAGCACTCGGGCAACGGGGCTGCGAAAGGTAAACGGAGCTGCTGCCCTGGCTCTGGAAGGCGGGGCGAGAAGGGCAGGGGCCCGTACCCTGCCAGGTAGGCCCCAGGCGAAGTCCGGAGCCTCCCTCCTGGAAAGCACACGTGTTCGTGTGCGTGCTGGGCTCGTTTTCCTGCAAACTGTTAAGACTGGTGCTGGGAGAGAACCTCTTAAGTTTTATTTTTACTTTTTTTTCTATCAAAACTGAAGAGAATAATTTCCTCGAGCACCTGCAGTGTGTTTTACCTGCACACCACCAATGAGGAGGAGGTGTTTGATGTGGGTGATTCGGGACAGTATGAGGGAAGGACACCACTGGGATACCCGTACTGGCTTTGGTTTGTTGGGTCCACCAGGTCAGGTCTGCAGTGAAAATGTTCTGTCAGTATTCTCTGAGTGAATTCACAAAGTATTTTTTCGTGTTGGGGGCCCTTATGAAATATGATTATATTGAAAATTGGTATTCTGATAGGCGATGAGTTACACTATTGAAACACATTTCTGTGACTTTTGAAACACCTTGTCAAATGAAATTTTTATGCTAAAACATAATCCAGTATGGTTTAGAACTACGTCTGGGAATAAAGTAAAAAATAAATATCAAGACCTGGACTGAAAAAACTCGTTTTGCTTAATGAGGTTTGTACCATGCAACTGTGTACAGGCATTCAATAGCTAGTAAGTTCTTGTCATCAGAAGCTTCCACTTTGAGCACAGTACTGTCTATAAAGCAAACTACAAAAGACCAATGGTTTGAAAAGTCCATGAAGAAGTGAGAGTTCTGAAGCCATTACCAATGCCTTGGGCTTTGAGAATTGTAGGTTTATGAATGGAAAATTCTGTTTTCACCTTAACCTATACTGTTTCTCCTGGCTTTTCTACTCTTTCTTTACAAATCTACCCATAAACCCCTAATTCTTATAATTTGTGCAGGGTTTTAACAAGTGCCCAGATGATGATTTTAATTTACCATTTGTAATGATGAGTACACCAAACCGTGGTGAAATCACCGATTCAGGTAAGGCTAAAATAAGCATTTACATTGCACATACCCGAAAAGTTTTTAATATTGTTGACTTTTTTCATGAGTAGTTTAGCAATTTCATAGCTGTAACACTGTTAAATACAGTTCCACTGTTATTTTATCAGAAATACATTGATCAAAATCCCTTCATATTTCAGATGCAATTTCACAGCAAGTAAAACTTTGCTCCGAGGTAGATGAAGAGGTCAGCTAAGTATAAACTCTGCATGTCTGATTTCTTAGGGCCTCTTAGGGCTTTAGAGATGTCCTAAGAGCACAATGTTGTTTTTTCTTCCTGCTGTGTGTATGAGTTAACTGCAAAAACTTTGGTTCCTGATCATATATAAGCTTGTGTCACCATTTGTGGGGAAAAAAAATTATTCTTGTGATATTTCTAAGATATGAATATGTATCTAAAACATTATTAATGAAATAGCATTTGAAATTAAGATGTGGATCCTGTTTTAATAGAATGTGGAAACAATGAATGAATTGTATTCAAAACTCTACAAAGAGGCTGAGAAGATCAAGCAGTGGAAACTAACTGTAGAATCAGAACTAAAGCAGAAAGAAAGAAAACTCCAAGAAAATAGAAAGATTATTGAAGCACAGCGTAAAGCCATTCAAGAATTGCAGGCCAGTATTGTACAATACGCATTGAATATGTAAAGAGAAAGTTCTCCCTGATTTAGTATGAAAATACTATTTATACAATTAAATATTAAAGAGCGCTGCAGAGGTAGAAGAGATTTTGGATGTGATGACTTAAAAGAAGCCATTTGCCTAGATATCAATGACCTATGTCTTCTACTTTTTCCTTTAATAACAGTACATTTTGGTTTTTAAAAATGGCTTTAACAATGCACATTCCATCTGTATATTATTGACATGCACATCGTACTGTGGGTGTGCAGAAAACTGTTCAAGACTAAGTTTTCATCCTCCTGGTACACCTAAAGTATGCTCATGCATATTTCCATATACAACACATACAGAAAGTCATGCACTCTCCTTTATCCCAGGTTCTTATCTTGCTGGCAGTGATGGACAGTCTTCTGACTGAAATACATATTTTAAACAACTTACTGATCCTTCTTTTTCTGTTGTTGTTGTTTGTTTGCGTTAGCTTTGGTAACCTGAGTCATCTTTGATTATTTGACTTTTGACTTGAGAAAATGGTTATTCTGAGGAGGAATGGACACCTGTAGTGTGAATGTGTGTGTGGATAACAGACCTATCAGAGTTTCAGTTGCTGGTAAATTATTGTTTATTATGATGTCTTTCATGCAAACTAACAAAAGATGACTCAACATGTAATATCAGGTAAAATGGATTTCTGTTTTTCTGATGCAGAAAATGACTTTTTCCATGTGAGGTTTGAGAAGTGAAAATGTATTTCTACTGTATTTTTCAATAACAGTGTGTTTTTGTATTTGTTCACTATCCAATTAGTTTGAAAATGAAAAGCTAAGTTTAAAACTGGAAGATGAGATATGTGAAAATAAAGATCTCTTGAAAGAGTAAGTAATACAGTCAAATATGTTTTTGTGAAAATAAATTGTTTTTGTTAAATGGTGGTAATGGTCATCAGGACATTTGCATAGTTACTGCATAGGTGTGCAAAGTGCCATGCATTCTGGTGACATACTGTGGTATTCTTTCCCTCTTCTAGAAACAGTGCTTCAAGGCATCTGTGCAATCTGCTGAAGGAAACTTGTACTCACTTCACAGAGAAGTCCACCAAATGTAAATGCTATTTGCATTATGATTTATGAAAGTAAATGTACTTCTAGCTTTCTCTAAATTCACAAAGGAAAGAAGCTAATCTGTGTCTTACAGTGCATTCTCTATTTGAGAGACTCTGGCTCTCAATGTGGCTCTGCATCACAGCAAAACTGCAAGTGAAGCCATAGGTCTAATGCAAGTGTGTTTTGTGATGCTAAATCCAGAGGTTCTCTGAAGTCAGTTATAATTGTTTGCCCAAAGGTTACAAGCCTGGGAGCTATTTAGGTGTCTAAACACTGATACAGGTTTAAGGCAGCGTAAGCAACCCTGACGAGCCTCTAGCAGCCACTCCAGAGGAGTGCAGGTCTCCTAATGGCTTGTCAGTCCCATCCAGATACCTTGGAGATATCAAGACTTAGGAGGTGGCACTTCATGCCTCTGTTTAGGGAGCAAAATATTCTGCAGTTACCTTTCCCAGCTCTCTGTAGCAACTTTCCAGAGCTGGTGTTACCCTGGTTGGAGCAGTTATAGATTCATGGGGAAAAAAGGCCAAACTGAAGATGCTTTGAGTAACTAACCTTCTCCCTAAGTTGACCAAGCCAAGACAGCTGGATAACTTAAAATTTAAATTCTTGAGGTTTTAAAGTATGTTCTTGACTTGGGGTTTTATTCTATATGAAATTGAGAATTGTTATGAGCCTTAAAATTTTACTACCTTAATCACAGATACTTAAGAAGTGTGTTTCTTTTTAGCCTTAGTTCTACAAATGACTGTGCATAGATGTACTGTACTTCTCTGATATCTATGTTTCTTACTGTTCCCTTCTATAATTTTTTTCCGAGAGAAAAATAATAATTACAAAACCAAAAGGAAAATATGGAGCATCATTATGGTTCTATAATGACAGTTCTGTGGTCATGGGTACCTGCTGATGGAGAGAAATACAGTGCTAAATCCTATTACAGTTTTCCAAACATTTTTTATACATTAGTATTCAACAACATTAATACTGTCAAAATCAATATAGTTATATGAATTGATCCAGAATTAGACTATTCACAGCAAGAGTGAGATTGGGAAGGTCGTTTGAAAAGCCGAGCTTGCTTGGTGTTTCAATGGAATATATGTATTTTCTCTGGTATATATAACTTCTGGCACCCTGTTTCATAATGACTTTTTTAAATAGGGAAAGAGACTATAATCCCTTTTGTAGTTCTTTATGCTGTGTAATCATAATGTCTCAGACAGCTGTCATTCTTCTTCAAAAGGAAAACTTTATGTTACATTCTTACTTTGACAGATGAACATGAAAGAGAAGAAACAAGACAACTATATGTGGAACTTAGTAACAACGTTGAAGTAAGTGACGTAGCTTGTTAAAAGACTCAAATGTGATCCGAGTTATATGGATATCTTGAGCTGTCTTATTCTCCAGACCCTTCAGCACCTTTGTTGCCCTTCTTTAGACACTCTCCAGTGCCTCTGTGTCTTTCTTGGAGTGAGGGGCCCAACAGAACACAGTGTTCGAGGTGTGGCCTCGCCAGTGCTGAGTACAGGGGAACGATCACTTCTCTGGTCCTGCTGGTCACACTATTTCTGATCCAAGTCAGGATGCTGTTGGCCTACTTGGCCACCTGGATGCACTGCTGACTCATGTTCAGTCAACTATTGACCGATATCTTCAAGTTCTTCTCTGCCAGGCAGCTTTCCAGCCACTCTGCCCCAAGCCTGTAGTGTTGCATGGGGTTGCTGTGACTGTAGTCTAGGAGTCAGCATTTGGCCTTGTGGAAGCTCATCCCATTGGCCTTAGCCCACCAATCCAGCCTATCCAAGTCCATCTACAGTGCCTTCCTACCCTCAAGCAGATCAACACTTCTTCCTAACTTGGTGTCATCTGCATGCTTACTTGATGCCCTCATCCAGATCATTGATAAAGATGTTGAACAGAACTGAGCCCTGGGGAACACCACTCATGACTGGTCACTAACTGGATTGAACTCTATTTACCAGCACTCTCTGGGCTCAGCCATCTAGCCAGTTCCTTACCCAGCAAAGAGTAAAGCTGTCTAAAAGTATGTTTGTGCTCTGAATTTTGTTTTTAACAAAATTTCTCCTACAAATATGAACAAGCTTGTAATACTGTTTGTTTACAAACCATAAACATAATTCTTCATCACTGAAGATGCTTAGTATATGTGAGTTTATGTGTTGAATTTTGTTTTTAGAGAACGATAATGGCATTTGAGGAGCTTCGTGTGCAAGCAGAAAATGCCAGACTGGAAATGTGTTTCAAATGTGAGAATTCTGTTTATTGTGTTTATGCTGCAGACTTAACAGTTTTGTGCTTCATAGATTTGATTGCACGCAGTTTCAGCCCAGGAAGGTAGGAAGTGCTAGAATGGTGCACAGCTAGCACTGTGGCAGTCTGGACCCTCTGTTTTTGTGCTGTATGCTATCAATGCCTGGGCCCTCTCATAGTTTTTCCGCTGGGTCAGGTTTGGAACTTTATTTTTCAGAGAGTCACTCAAAGTCTTAAGTTTTGTCTGTAAACTACAGTCTAGAGATCACTGCTTATTTTATGGAGTTGGTTTGTTTAAATGATAATAGACTAGTGTATAGCTACAGTAAATTAAATAGTCTATGCTACTGTGAGCTTGTTCCCTTTTTACGCGTGCATTTCTGTTAATTTCTTACAACAAAGTTAACTAACACATGGAATAATGGACTAATTATGTCGAAAGCTGGCACAAAAATTCTATCTGATTAGAAAATTATTCCAAACATGATCTCAACAGTTACTCTTTAGGAAACAAATTGTACAACTCTACAATTATAAGCAATCTTAAGCTGGAAATTGTGTTTAACTTGGAGTACATTTTAGCTAGTGTGTTAACTATGGATGTTACTATATCTCAATAGTAAAAGAAGAAGCAGAAAAAGTGGACAAGTTTAAAAAAGAATGCAAACTACAAGTCAGTATGAAGGAGAAGCAGGTAAACAATCTTGCAGTTTCTTTAATATTTGAATGCGTTTGCTTTTGTGACCTACTGATACATCAAATGAAAATAATTATTTTAAAAGAGCCTGTTTGTAAAATATTTGTGTTTTGAGAAGATGGACATTTATTCTGACCTGGTAGTATGTTTCTTCTGTTACTTATTTGGAATAAAATGTGCCTTAGGCTGCTGTATTCTAACAAAGGGCATCTTAGTGACAGGATTTAAAGCACCATGTAAACACTGATTGCCCTCTGTGTTCTCTATACATACACTTGTCTTTATAAAGTGGTTTGTGCAGAAGCATAAATTTAGCAAAGCAGTCATCACTTTTCATAGTGAAGAAAAGTACAGTCCATATCAGGCCACAGGCTGGTATTTAGGAATAGACACATAAGAGGGTTTAGGAATCTGAGATTAGATTTTTTTGTATTGGTGATGAGATAGCCATGATGGAAAACAAATTAAGATGAAGAAATTGTGAGAAGAGTTTTAGCTTGTAACCAGGACTCTGAGAAGCTGAGCATCCTTCCCTATCTGAGAAGGTGAAGAGTTGTTGTTTTTTCTGAGTATGGATTTGACATCGCAGAGGGATAAGGAGTGTTTCTGGCCACCAGTAAAAAGGACAAAAATAACATATGGAGCTGCATTAAAGTCATATTCTGCTAACTTTAGTGATGTTCCAGTACCTTTAGTCTGTTGAAATTCATGTTTTAGTTTTGAACTAAAGAGCTTTTTTGTCTGTAGTAACACAACTTAATCAATATTTGGCTAAGACCAACTGCTTTATTTAACTCGGGTGACAGTGTGTATGCTAACCATGCATGGTGCACAACTGAAAATGAGAAGCTGTCCTTCTTCCTAGACTTCATTGTGATATTATTTTAATCTTGTTAGATTTCAGTTCTTACCACACAGAGTGATGAAAAAGATGATATAATAAGAGACATCAAGACTCAGCTGCAGGAATCAAAAAATAAGATTGCTGACTTAGTAGAAGAAAAAAGTAAGATTTCTCTCTGCTTGTTAAAATGTAATTGGTTATAGAAGTATAGGAAATAGGATCATGGTAATTTTGCTCTGTTACTGGTCAGCAGCAGAATTTTGAGGCCTTGCAGGCTGTATTTTCATTTGGAAGAGAAGCTGCTGATGTGGGATCAGGACTGGTAATCTGCATAAAATCTAGGCCCTTATTTAATAACAAAGGCTTTCTTTTTAAGCTTAGGCTACACCCTGGCTTTGTTTAGACATGACAGCTTCTTTGTAAGGGATTTTTCTTTTACTCTTCAACAAACTGCAGTGTGAGCATGCTGCACTTCTCTGCTGTAAGGGTAACATATACCCTCTCATTAGTGAATTTCACCAGCACTGTATAACCTTACCCCTGCTCTGGACAGTTTTCTGTTTCAGTTGGACTTTTTATAGTAAATATGGCATGATCATAGATAAAATTGGTTTTCTGGTTACTGGATCAATCTGTTTCAAATCAAGTTAGCATTTTGTCAGTGGTCCATAAGTAGTAACTGTCCTAAGGACTTGGCTGCCAGCGTCCAAGCTTGCTAGGCCCTGGCAGATGAACCTTAGGACTAAAGGGTGGGTCCAGCTCTGCACATGCTGTGTCCCACCTAAAAAAATCCATAGTGCAGGCTCAAGGGTGCTATCCACTATCCTCTTTTTATCAGCGCGCTTGGAAAAGGTGCTGAGGAGGAGCGTGGATGGAGCCCTCCCTGGAGCTTCGTTTCTGAAGCCTAGCCATACATACATATACGTGGTTGTATTTTGAGGAAGTCTATAAATATATGTAATTTTATATTTTGGTTACTGTTACTTAAGCTGTATAATCATCTTGGAGATTTTTTCCGTAACAATGACATGAATGCATTATGTACCTTGATTAAGTTGTAGGAATGTATTTATCTGTAAAATAGAAATGCAAGCATTTTTTAGTAAATATCCTATTTTTCTTAAGTGTAAGCGTATTATCTTTTCGCTTAGGGCAAGAAGGAGAAATGTTAAAGGAATCCCAGATCAATCAAGAACATTTGAGGGCAGAACTGGAAGAGTCCAAAGTTTCATTGCAAAAAAAAGAGGTACAGCTGGGCTTACAGTTTTCCAGTAAAAATAGATTAGATGAGTAATTGCGTAAATAATTACTGATTTATGTGGTAATTATGAAATAATTGCATCTGTTGCAGAACATGCTCAGAAATTATGTACTTTTTTTTGAAGGTTACTCAAAAGAGTTTAGAAACTGAATTGCAGACTGCAGTGAAAGCATTAATTCAGGTCACTGGAGAGAAAGAAGCACAGGTGGAAGAATGTGAAAAAACTAAGGCTTTGCATGCATCCATGATAGAGGAGTTTGAGACTTCTATTTCCAGTTTGAAAAGCTTGCTGCAAAAAGAGCAAAACAGGTAAATTGAACAATTTAAAATCAAAGAATGATTTTATAGGTGAATATGAGACTACTAAACTTCTGGAAGAAAAACTTAATTTTCTATGTGATCTGGTATAATTACATTTTTTTCGTAATGACTAATAACTTTTTTTAAAGTCCTTCACCTGCCTGGTTATAAGAATTACTGGCACTTGAAGATGGTTGTGCTGTTTTGTTTTGTGCCTTTCATAATTCTGTTTTTGAGAAACACAGATTTATGTATGTGTATATTTGTTTAATTTTATGTCTGCTGTTCTGACGTTGTAAAGGTGAAATTTGATATGTGTAGCAGGCAGATATGTTATCTGCCTCTTGAAATACGAAAGTGCTTGTGCTAAGATTTTGCCTTGTCCTTTGAGTTTCAAATACAGTGCTTTATACTATAGGTTTGGTTTTTATTAAATTGTCATTTTCTTAGACTGGAGAAATATGAAGATGAGTCAAAGCTACTTACCTTGGAGCTCAGAAATAAGGCTGCTGAACTGGGTAGGATTTATACAAGGAAAGAAACTTAGCTAAGCATTAATAAAAATGTTTTCTGCTGTTTTCTGAAATGGCCTATCCCTACTGCTTGGAGGAATGGTTCTGCAGTACCCTGTACCTGTCAGGAATGCTTACATTTATTTTTTCTTGTCTGACTCCCTTTTCTTTAGTAGTCATTGTAGCTAGCAGCAGTCACACAGCAGTGCTGTGCAGACCTTGACAGTAAGACTATACATGCATAGATTCTCCTGGAAGTCATTTTGGTTGCTTTGCTCTCCTCCAGTTAAAACTGATACACTGAAGAGCTCTTTGGGAGGTGGTGTTAGACTGTTGCTGAGCAGTGGATTCCAAAATGACTTCGGTAGCTTGTAGTGGAGACAAAACACTTGCATTAAGCTTTCCTGGAGACCGTGACTGTGGAAGATATAAGACCCTGAATTTTATTTAAGACAAATTATTAGTTTCTTTTCAGATACATACTTGCCAATGACTTTCTGAATAATATTTTAAACTCTACATTTAGATGAAGTCATAATTTAGCTTTACAACTTCTGAACTTAAGTTTTGAAAATTTGGTACTACAAAGGGATAAATGCTTTCTACTACCTGCTAAATATGTAAAACTATTTCTGTTCAATTTTACATTACATGTGCTGTAGAAGAGATGACTAAACTAAAATGTGACAAAGAAATGCAGCTGTCAGAAACACTGGTAAATGTTAATCTTCTTAGTCTTGTGGCATTTGCTTTTCATACGAAGTCTCTCTTGCTTTTGTATCTTAATTGTCGTCTATAACCACTGTCTAATCTGCCTTAATGTTGTACTAAACCTGGCTTTTAGATGATTTCAGTGTTTCTTTGAAGGACTTGGTTCTTTCCACTGTTTCTTGTTTTACTGTGCTTTGTTTTAGTTTTCCGTCTTCATTCACAGCTATTCAGATGCCACTTCATCTGGAGGTAAAGATTTCCCTTTTTTAGTTATGCCTAGTACTCACTTTTTCTTCATTTTTCTCCTTCTGAACCTTTCTGAAAAGTTTTTTCTTTTTTTTTTGTGATGAAAACTAGCTCAAACCTTAAGCACCATGCATGTGACATTTACAGCTCAAGGTATTTACAAGTCTAACAAAAGACTGCATCAGCTAAAGTAAGATAGTGTGAAACCAGGTTTGCATTTTACCTTATATACTGTGCATTGTATTTTCTGAACTGAGTTTCAGTAATGTTCTTAAACAGGGAAAAGTTGAAGGACTTCTGGTGAAGAAGAAAGATCTTGAGGCTACTGTAGAAAATTTGCAGGAGAGAGAAGAAGAAACTAAAAGTGTTCTCCAAATCAGAGAGGTCTGAATAAAGGGTGGTAGTAACATGTTTTTATAGTGAAGTTACACATTATCACTTGTATATAAGAAATATCACAAAATGTCATGGGTTAGGGGTGGGCCCACCACTAACCCAGTGACACATAGTCAGACCAGTGCTCCATGACAATTAGTAGAGAGCTGACTGTTCTCTGAGCTCCATTCACCTTACATTCCTACAGTAGCTGCATTAAGGATATTCGAGAACATATCTCTGTCAGTTGCTTTTGCTATCAGTTTAGGGACTTGTTTCCTGTTCACTTGTCTCACCTGGGTTTGAACCTCCCCATGCTATTTGCCTCCATAGCCTTTGTGATAAGATATTTTAGAAGTTCTGTGCTGTGCATAAAAACTAATCCCTCTCTCTCCTTCCCTGCCCCTCTCCCCCATCAACTGCCTGCCAGTGCTTGTGGTATCAGTGTTTCACCAGTTATTTGGAGGAAAGAGTTTTCCAAGCATTTATATATAATAAACTACATTGCAAGGCTTTCCTCATCTTGTAATGGCAGCAAAATTCTGAGGAAAGAGTTTTGCTTTGTGGTTTGGATTGCACCCAAAATACGTCTTTAGTTTATGACATAGTTCTGGAATTCTGTGGGGTTTTTATTTTTTTTTTTTAAGTAAGTGAATGGAAAAGTTTATGATGTCTGAAGCAAATGTGCTGATTTAAAATAGTCTGCAAGGAAAGCTTATTTTGCCAGTAATTTTGCAGACTAGTTAGTTAAACTTACAATAAGGGGCACATTTACCACTTGAATCAGAGTTCAGTATCTCACACTACTTCACATCACACCAGAGAGATGTAAAAATACAGTCTGGCTAATTGGTAGCGTGGATGTTGTTTTGTTTAATCTTAAAACTTTTGTTTAAAAAACTTAGAACTTGAATTGTCAGTTCATTTCTGATAGCTTTCGTGTCTTGTAGTTTACATGTGTATACTCAAAACACTTTCTTTTTCTTCTGCAGAAAGAAATCCATGAATTGAAAGCACAACTGACTCATACAGCTGAAAAGGAACAAAGTTATTTAAAGCAGCTTATGACGCTGAATGCAGATCTCGAGCGAGAGATGTAGGATCCTTTGTGAAAACATAGTATTTTTGTTACATAGAAGTTAATATACAATGAAATGATCTATGATTGTTTTCTAATGTAAATTTGGAACCTCTACACACAGCATAACATCTGCTATATACTTTCATTTATAAATTACCTTTTCTGTATTTGTGTGTGTGTAGCTGCTCCGTATCGCTGTGACTTACTTGGGTTCACTGAAGAGAAAGTTTCTGAATTCATTGTTAAGCCTGCTTTGAACTGGATATTGAACTACAAGATCTTCAACAACTGTTACATTTATATAAAAGTTGACTCATTTTCTTTAGCTTTTGTGGCCTTTTTTGCATCACTGTAACTTTGCTGCAAGCTTAACTTTGTAGATACAGACGTGGGCTTTTTTCAGCATGAAGTAGCATTTTGTATCAGATTAATTTAACTCAAAATGAAATTTCAGAGCACATATTCTTACTTTGCTTGACTGTTTGTTTTAAATTAGGCTGAAGAATGAAGAACTAACAGTGCATATCAGTAAGCTTTTATTAGAAAAGGAACAAATAGCACAAGAGAAAAGTGGTATGGCTACAGAACTCAAGAAACTGCAAGAAAGTAATGAGGCAAGTTGTAAACTTCCAGCTGCTTTTAAAGGACAACAGCAGTTTAGAATACAAATCATATAGTGAACAGCAACATTACATGGTTCTGCAGAGTATTGGAACCATTTTTTGTGTTTAAAGTACAAAGAAAGTGCAGTTACCTTTGTGAATAATGCAGGTCAAGATAGTGCTTGGGATGCCTATGAAATTTTTAAGATCTCACTTTTAATTTCATTCATTTTCTCTACATGGGTCTTTATTTAGGAAAATAGAAGAAATGGAGAAAATACAAAGCAGTTAGTTGAAAACCTGGAAGAAGCAAATGGCAAGTTAAGGCAAGTAAAACTAAATATTAATGTACACTATTGTTAAAGGAAGTAAACTCCAAAGTTAGTCTAAATGTGTTCATAGATGCTTTTTGTGATTTTTAGATTGTATAGCTAACCAGAAACTGTTTCATATGGATGTTGACCAACTAAAAGTTTTTTAACTTAGTGATGCCTGTTGCTACAGAAACAATTTTTGCCATAGCTTTATATTGCATACAGAGAGCTATCCTGTTCTACAGTAGCACCTCAGGTGTGAAGGAAATGAAGATAGAAGTTAAAAGTTAGAGTTTAAATGTGAAAAGGTGAAACTGGTTAAATGTTCCTCTCTGAAGTAGTCTCTGTACCACCAACCCAATAGACAGGGAACCTCCCATGTTTCATAAACGCATTACAATATAACAGATTAAAAGATGTTTTACTCAGGTAAGGGCTAGGGTACCTTTCCATACTTACAGAAAATATGTACAGGTCAGACATTAACCTGCCAGTCACTTTGTGTCATTTTAAGAACATTTTCATTGAGCAGCTTATGGAGTTCTTGTCAACATTAGCACCTCTTAAGAAAAATAAAGTATGGGTTTATTTAGCAATAGTGAAAAGAAGTTAGAGTTATTAAGTAAATATTTACTAATGTTTGTTAATTTTGCATTTAGAAATGAACTGGAGTCTTTAAAAGAGAAGATGGCAAAGAAAGGGGAAGAGATTAAAAGTAAACTGGATGAAAGAGAGGAAAATGTATGCCATTATGATCTGCTTTATCATGAAAATGTATAATATAACCTGTAGGACAAAATCTCAGTGTAAAATGCTCTTTTTTTTCTGCAAAGCTCTGCCTAGGGATGTGATGTCTTACAGAGGCTTTGTTCTTTCAGTGCTGCTACCAGTTGAGTCAACATATGGACATATGCTGAGCCCTTTTCTTTTAAAGGACAAGGACCTTCACTGGGGTGTTTACTCTTTTAAGTGCAGGCTTTAAAAGTCCAGATTTGTTCGATGTCAGGCAAACAGATAAACCCCTTTTTATTTGCATATACCCACTTAGTGGTGGATGAGGTATGGATTAGCTTTCACTAGTTTAAGTATGTTTGAATATATATACTTACTGTAGTTTCAAAGCACACCTCTTCTTCTAACACTGTAATGAATTTCAAACTTCTATTGTAAAAGCCAAAGATTCACAATTGTAATTACAGGCTAAGAGTATTGAAAATGAGATTTCAAGGAAAGAAAAGCAGCTGAAGATTCTAGAAAATAAGGTATGAAAATTCGTATTTTCCTGGACTGTAGAGAACTTCATACAAGTTTATTTTTTGAATTGCATAATTACTTTTTTCTTCTTTCTAAACTCTACAACCACTGAGGACCTAGTTCACTGCTATTAGTCTTGGTGATACTGGGCCAGCAAAATCCTTGCAGTAGGGTTAAAACTGGTCATTGTAACATGTTAGCATGTGTTTCAGTCCCACTGCAGTTAATCAGACTTGCTGAAATGCATGTTTAAGAACAGTGACAGTAAGTCAGAGACGCAGTGAGTCATTTGTAGGAGTTTAATTACGGTTTGAAATATCTCTTTCAGTTGAATAATTTGAAGAAACAGATGGAAAACAAAACCAAATGCATTGAAGAGTTGCTACAGGAGGTAGGTACAGTTTAAAAAAGTCACAAATATAGAGACCATGGTATTTTGTGGTACCTGTAACTTTCATCAGTTCTTGTCTGATATACAGACAGAAAAATATAAGTTATCTATAATCTATTTAATCTATTTAATTTAAAACATTTCCTTTTTTATCCGTACTGAGAAAATGAAAGAGTCACCTTTGGAATTATTTGATTTGCAAAATTAAAATGATACTTACTTTCAAAAAATGCAATTACAGAAATAATATCTTTAATAAACTTTTACTTTTTTTATCAAGTAAATGAGATCATTGAAATAATGACCTATCTTAGTTACCAATAGTGGAAAAGAATTGTGCATTAGAACAAACTGTTAATGACTGTACTGTAAAAATATATAACTTCTGGTTTTTTGTCCTGATTTCTGTACATTCTCTGTCAGCAGCATCTTAGTTTTTTTCCCCCATTCTGCACCCTCTTTTCTTATTCTGTTGTTGCCCTTGAGGAGACTTTAGTAAGGTCAGGAGGTAACAGTATTATTAAAGTAAGAAGTTGAGCACTGTTTTGTTTGGAGAATTGATCTTGAACCTGAGCTGCACAACAAAGAATTATTTGCCTGCTGAAAGATGGAGTTTTGAAGATTCTGACCTACTTGATGCAGTTAAATTGTTACATAATTATGTTAACTTATGGTGTTTGATTTACTTAAACAGAATAAGATGCTGAAAAAGAAAATGTCTGCAGAGAGCAAGAAAGCAAGTATTTATGAAGGGAAGGTAGGTGTAAATAGCTCCCTGTACAAGATGAGGGTAAAGCACAAAGATTAAATGTTTTAATCCCCAGTGTAATAACTGTAACAGATGTTAAGTATGTTCTTAACTGTCTAATGGATCTGGGATACAGATTTTATAGGAATGACCCCATGATTTTTGGAAGATGATTCCATTTTGAGTCATTGGACACTGACTATCAGACATTTATAAGAGATGGACGTTGTATCTCAAGAAATGATATTCCTAATCAGTCCCTTTCTCTTTGGTTGATAGTGTACTGAACATTATTCAGTAATGCCACCCCAGTGAAGTAGAAAAGCTATTTAAAGAAATGCATATTTTTTTTCCCTGTGGGCAGCTCTTCCACAGTGTTCTGCAGTGGTCTGTCCCTGATTAGAATGTTGTGTCTGCTTTTGTGTACCAGCCTTAAGAAGGATGTTGTCTGTTTGGAGGATATTCTTATGAGAAGCTTAAAAGGAAAAATTATAAACAAAACGTGTACTTGGCAGGAAAACATACCATAAAACAGTTAAAATCTTAAATAGATTTACAAGGGAGGGAGTAATCTCCATCTAAGGGGCAATGGTTTTAAATTGGAGAGGAGTGGATTTAAATTGGACATTAGGAAGAAGTTCCTCACCATGAGGGTGGTGGAACACTGGAACAGGTTGCCCAGGGAGGTGGTTGAGTTCCCATCCCTGGAGGCATTCAAGGCGAGGCTTGACAGGGCTCTGGGCAAGCTGATCTAGTTGGGGATGTCCCTGCCCAGTGCAGGGGGGTTGGACTAGATGAGCTCCAGAGGTCCCTTCCAACCCTAACCATTCTATGATTCTATGATTCTATCCTGTTTTTTTTCTTTTTTAAAGAATTCACAGCATTTAGGCTGCTTGCTCAGGAGTAGACTCCTGTTTGTATCATACATTCTTAATAATAGCAGCAGCTAAAAGGAGTTAAATCTCTTTTAGAACCAAATTCTTTAAATAAACTATTTTAGTTAGACTTTCTTCACTTGTTAGTTGGGGGAAAAAAAGATTTAATTGTAAACATAATAGATTCATACTGCTAAGTCTTAGGAGATTATCTAGTTATGCTTCATTTTCCTACCTTGCATTCTGTGCTAGCAAAAGTGAAGAGTCTTTTGGACAGAAGGCAGAATAGAGTCAGGTTGCTAATTACTCATTCCCTTTTATGGGCATGACTCTGTGTGAGTGAGCAGCCTCTAGCTTTAGGACCATTTCAGAGGCTGGGGTGCTCAATACTGGTGTGGGCTGTCCTTGCCTTTGTGGTGTTCCTGCTCTTTCTGTCAGTATTTGCTAACTCCTTTCAGGCCAAAGTTCAACTCTTCATGACAAAAGCTGAACATTAAATAGGAAATAGTTCAGTCATGTATCTGAAAAGTAACAGGGTGTTTCTGCTGAAAAATAAGAGGTTAAAAAAAATCATTTGCATATTTATTCCCAAACAAATAACAGTGATAATTCTGCATTATCAAAAGGTAAATAAATTACAGTTAGAGATGGAAAATATGAACAAGAAACATAAGGATACAGTTGACATCTATCAAAAAGACATAGAAACAAAAATTGTGAATGAAAATAAACTTCTGGAAGAGGTGAGTGTTAATGTTTACTATAACTTCTAATAGTTTTTTTGATGTATGTTGTTTCTATGAAGCTGTGTCTGCCGGAGTCCTTGCTCTTACAGAACAGTCTTATCAGCATAAACGGAACTTACTGTGTATGCATGTGAGCAGAGCTTTAGCACACTAGAACCTTAAGCTGAAGTATTTGTATACATGTCTTGAACAGTGAGAATGCAGCTAAATTTTGGGGTTTTTTTTGGTCAAGCCATTGTTCACAGGAGTTCAGCTCCTGGTAGAAATAGAGCATAACCACATCAGATTAGAACTTTCCCCATGTTAGTATTTTCCTGCCACACTCATTTTCAATGGTAATATCAAAAAATGTTAGGGCAGAATGTGAGCCTTGTGGTTCATAATTACACTTGTCTGCCATGAAAGAAATTGGTGTACTTTTAATCTAGGTTGATTTGCCTATTTAGACAATATGGATAAAAGATGCAGGATTTCAAAAGCATCTTAAAAGCAAACAAGAACACACCGAATAAGACTATATATACGTTGAACTCACAGGGATAAGAAGAAACGAAAGAGATGTTTAAAAATACAGTGTTGTTGACTGTTCATAAATTAAATGAAAGCTGTCACTAACAGGTAGAAAAGCTGAGGCTGCTTGCTGATGAAGCAACAGTAACACAGAGAGAAACTGATCTCCGATGTCAGCACAAGATAACCGAAATGGTGGCACTTATGGAAAAACACAAGGTGAGAGATTTTACTGACTTCTGTGATTTGTAATGTGTGGTGCTATGGTAAGTAAAAACCTTTTGAAACCAGAATATTATAAATTAGAAAGTGAAACTTCATAGTAGATATCTGAGTCTAGGAAAATGAAGTTGAATACCTGCTTGACTTTTCATCATCTAAAAGTAAATCCATCTTAAGATTTTGAAAACATGCCTACTGGCTGATGAATTTCATTCATGTAAATGTCTACGTTTGTGTTTTGATTTGTTTTTTTAATATAGTCAGGCTTCCTTTGATACCATCCTAAAGCAGTGGCCTTCAGTGTCACTTTGGGCCTCTTCATGAGGAGATAACTTAGTGAGCTTCAGCAGTTTAACTTCATGTGTTTTAGTTTACCTTCCTTGTTACTCTGTTTTGCAGTATATTTAGCAGATGCCATTAATAAAAACAACATGGCTAGATTTTATGTGCTAGAACATATACCACTGCCTTGAAAGAATTCTGTCAGCTCACAAAATAATACTGCTTGTGCATTTTCTGTTTTACAGTTTCTGCTGCAGCATCAATGTTTGTTCATAGTGTTTTCTGAATCTTCAGAAGAACCTTATTTGAAAGAATGAGTAATGTTTTAAGTTTAGGTGAATCTATAATTATAACATCTAGTCAAAATGTTTAAGTTTGTTGGTTTTTTGCTTTTTTTTAACCCAGCATGAATATGACAAAGTGGTTGAAGAAAAAGATACAGAATTAAAACTTTATAGAATAAAAGAGCAAGAGCAGTTATCATCAAAAAGATCCTTGGTAAGGCAATAAATAGAAGGGCTGATGTCCTTAAGGTGTAATGTCATTATAAATATCGTATTAGACTTCTTCCTATTTAACAACATGGGGGGGTGAGGGTCCTAAGTGTCTGCTTTAGTAGGGCTGAACAGTAAAGATCAACCCGCTCAATTCTGTTTACTGTTATTTTCTTACATCTATTATGTGCATTAAAAACCCCTAGATGTTTCTAAAAATAATCTGGAGTAGCTGTACTTTTCTGTCTGCCTTTCCTGAGTGCCTCATGTTCTAACCTCAGTCTGAATAAGAAACTTTTGTATTCAATAGCTGGATTCTGCCACCTACCACCTGTCCTCACACACAAATGTTCTTACCTTGAACAGGTCTAGTCAAGTCCCTGTTTCTTAGTAGTACTTCAGCTCTTTTTAAAACAAGCAAAACTTTAAAGTCTAGAGGTGCTTTACTTTTTTTTTCACCTTTCTGGGAAGCTTAGCTTTGAGAAATGTTCTGAAAGCCAACATCCCCTCAAAACTTTCACAAAACTGTAGTACTACAGCATCTGCTTAAAATGCAATATTTGTCTGACAGTTCCCTTCACAGAGCTTTGATTCAGTTAGACTTTGTTAATAGGAGGAGGTGACTCAAGTCTACGTTTGTTGTTATTTTTTTATTGAGTAACTGCTTCTTTGATCATCTCTCATTCCAGGGATTGAGTTGTTCTGAAAATGAATTGTAGATACCTCTTGGCATGCTGCTTCACAAATGAGTTAGCTGTAAGGAACCAATGGGATTTAGTTCAATTTATAAGGAATGTCCCTGCTAAGTACTGTCTCATTTAGAGTGTTTTCTTTTTTCCAGGTTAAGCACCGTTAACCTTGTGCTTTATCTAATTGCTTTTAGGAAAGTGAGCTCTCATGTCTGAAAAATGAACTGTTATCCCTTAAGGAACAACTTAAAGCAGAAATGGAAGGAAAGGTGGCTTGGTTTTGTTGTTTGTTTGTTTGTTTTTTTTATTATTGAATGTAGCAGTATGAGTGTTATGCTTGACCTGGTCTTATGCACTGCAATAATGGCAGCTGGGAAGTGCACTTTGGATTCTAGGTCTTGCTCTCACTTGCTGTCTGATCTGAAACCCTGTTGGACACCGTCCTGATCAACCTATTCTAGTTCAGTCTGCTGTGAAGAGCAGTGTTAGTCCAGATGGCCTCCAGAGGTCCATTCCAACCTTAACCACTCTGTGTTTTTTGTGATTGCTATATGGTATTCTTCAGCTGGCAAAAATAAATGCAAAATAGAATTAAAAAGACAGTGAAGGAACATTTACTTTGATAAACAAGAAACCTTCCAGTTCCTTGCATGAAATAATAACTAGGAAATAGAGCTCTTTTAAAAAAAACAAACAACTGTGATAAAAATGGTATCTTATTTTCTCATTAAAACGGGGTAGTACGTGGACTCCTTTAGCAGAGGTGGGAGAAGTTGTAGAAGAAATTAAACTGTGAATAGAAATGTAGTGTTCTTTGAATGGTGCATTTTGACTAAATCTGGGTCATATATTTGTGCAAACTTTATAACAGTATGATTGTGGGCTGTATTCTGTAATTACCCAAGATTTTCAACAACTGAATTAAAATAAAATACTTACTTCCTATCACATAATTGTTTAGGAGAAGCTTGCAAAAGAACCTCTCCAAAATATGGTTCCTGAAAAGGAGAAGAAGGACAAGGTAACTTTATCATGAATTGATTTCAAACTTTGGTAATATTTGTACATATGCAATCTACTGAAGTTCCATGATGAATTAGATATACTCAACATAAAATGTTGAAATGCTATTAATTTAAAACTTTTTTAATTTTAGAAAATACAAACTCATTTTCCTGAGACTCCTAAACCTCATTTAGATCTGGACTGTGAATCTGTTAATGTAGAAAATAAAAAGTCTCCAAATGATATTCCTGTAAAAGTCAACACAATGGAAAAGAAAACAATGTCACTGCCTGGAAGATGTCCTGTGGGTACTCCTTCATTAAAGGTTTGTAACTCCTAAGAGTGAATTGTTCTTCTCTTATTTTTTGACTGTATTTCTTCTCTATAGATGCTTATTTATTTTTGTTGTGATAAGCAGAGATTTAAAAGGTAGATAGCCACCAGAAAAATGTCTTTCAGGATGACAGGAGAAAGCAGTTTGCCTAAGGGCCCACACTGCGTGTTCTTTTTTTTTGCTCAGTTACCTGATTTGTCTATTAGAACTGACCTGTAACAGTTCCTGTTCTAGAGAGACTGGGTTCAATGGTATCTCTAGAATTCTTTTACTGTGTCTTAAAACAGTTGTCTGTTTATAAAGGCAGATTTTTCTCTATGGAACAGAAAATAGCTTGTATTAGCTGTAAAGATTGCCAAAGTATTCCTGACTACTTCACCCTAACTGTGAAACGTTATGCTTCTACCCTGTCAGAAGCTCACGTGATATTTATAGCTTAACAACAGAAACAACTACCATTTTCATGTTATCCTTTCTTAAAAATAGGATTGTATTGTTCCATTGCAAGGTTTCTGAGAAGTTCAACTTCTAGGGAAAGAGCTATTGAAGTGAAAAACAGTCTTGTTATTGATATCACTGTCAGTATCTTCCTGAGAGCTTTTCCCTGCAGTTCTTTGTATTTTCTTAAGTGTTGGTTATAGTCTGAATACAGTGACTACAGTTCAGAATAACCTAAATTTCTGCAGATAAGCATGAAGAAGTTAGATACAGTGTGCCTTAAAACTCAGTTCTGCCAAAGCTTCCTCTTCATTCTCCCTTTTTGGCAACAAAAACTAGGATTGTTTTTTCCTTTGTTTTGCTCCTCATTTCTTATTTTGGATGGAAATATAGTTGTTCCACAGTATCTCTCTAGTGTCTTCCTGGACACTCTGTCTGTAAAATGGGTTATGAGTTTGGTTTTAGATGATGTAATTACCACTGAAAACACATTTTTAAATGTTATCTTTTTCTTTCCCAGACATATATTATAAAGACTCCTCCAATACATAAACTGCAAAGTGAAAGCACAAATCTGCATTTAGAACAGGGCATGAGGAAAAAGCAAAAAGTGCTTCTACGGGTGGATGCTCAGTCAGATAGTTCAGAACACAGTGACCTCCTGGTAAAAATCAGAGGACAAAGAGTGTACTTCAGTTCTTTATGCACACTACTATATCTAGGAATGTATATAAAGCGTGTGGGGTTCTGTATCCAAGGCAATATTTATGTGTATATTTTTATTTCATTGGTTCTTTCAAGTAATTGTATTTATATGTAGATAATCAGTAGCTATGACAGAGTACCACTATACAAAAAAAATCTATTAACTTTGATAATGATTTTTTTGCATTATTTTTATTGAACTGTGGGGATTCATAGTAATGTTTTAACTTTTTTTGGTAGTCTAGTATTTTTAGTGGGAAAGAATATGTGCTTTTAATATGTTGTGATAAAGTATCTTTTTTTTTTTATTTAAGAGCATAGTCTCAGAGGAAGAAATGTTTAAGAAATTGTACAAAGATTATCCTCAAGCTTCACAATTACATACCATGACACCAAAAAAGGTACCTTAGCTTTTCTTCGTATCAAAATAATTAATCAAATTGGTTATAGAAGGTAATGGCTTTATTTTTCCTCTTAGAAACCAGCTGCACCAGATGTAAAAACTCCAGGCTCTGTGCTGAAGCTGACAGCCCTTAGGAGAATGCGGGAGGCTGGCTGGAGTGCAGTGGCCAAAGGGGATAGGAAAAGGAAAATGAAAGAAGCTGAAAAGTTCTTTGCTTAAAATGAAACAATGACTCTAGCTTTATTCGATTAGCACAACCACAGTGTTGTTATTCTGTCAGAGTTAGTGCATTTGTTGTGTTTTTCCTGTCATACTCAGTGTTTAATACTGCATAGTTAATACTCTAGCTAGGGAACTGCATGCACACATGGAACATTTCTACAATTCATCTCCTGTGCTATAGAAAGTCAGGGGACAATTTAGCCTCTTTTTCAATTTCGAAATAAGTGTAATGACACAGAAAGCTATTTAAAAAGACCAACAAACCTCTGGCATTAGGAATACTGGTTTTAAAGAAATGCAGTTATTTCATTTTCTCTTTCTTACTACATAATTAAGAAAAGGATGTTTAGTGACAGAAATACTGATGCTGTTAAAATGCATGCCCTTTTACCTGAAGTCATCTTGCTCTTTTCTTCATTTGAAATGTTGTTAAACACTCTTTTCAGACTGTTTTCAGTAGCTACTATTTCAGTATGTTAAAACAGTTTTGAAACTTCTAAAATTGAATTTTCAGTAGAATTACTTTGGTTTAAAATGATTTCAGCTTCATAAGGAAAAAATATGCACATGTTTTAAGTTCATAGAAACAAGGTTAAGATGTCATCAGTTGTTTGTCTGAGCTCTTAAAGTATGGGACCAAACAGTGTTGCTTTTTGTGTTAGAACAGAGATCTAAATCACCAGGCAGCCTTCCTAAGGACTAACAGCTTTTGCCATGTAAGTGGAAGAATAGTTTAGAGCAATGTATGTTTCTGCATTAATTCTTGATTATTCTTGGTTTCACAGCAATAAAAATGTTCTTCAGAGCCTAGAGATAACAAGAAAACTATAGATACATCTTAAAATAGTGTGAAAAATAAAAATCAAATCTGAACTGCATAGCAAAACATATGCATTCCATTGTTTTTGTGGAGCGTTTTTATGTATAGGGTAGTAGTTTGGGTTCTGTGTGCATTACCTGTTGAGCAGTGATATTAATAATGATTTTTAAATTGTATGTAATTGACAAATATTTCCAAAGATCTGAGAGAATATACTGGGGTTTTTTTCTCCAGATTTGGAATTGGAATCTGTTATGCAAGCCAATTTTCAGAGATTTTCGTCCTGGAAAGATACTTTGTATGTTTGCAGAGTGTTGAGATTTATGATGTGTCTGCTTAAACAGTGTACATTGGATCAAAGGCAGAACAGGAAAGCTGACACAAATTCTGAATGTCTGTTCTTTCCAAGAAAGATTATTTTACCATACCCAGTGTAAAATAATCCATTGAAACCTCTCCTAGACACATGAGTTATTTATTGTTTGGGTACAGAGACTGCCATGCAAAGTCAGTTACTCTTTTTAATTGGAGGTGCTATTTAGTAATCTCTCTTCAGCTACTATCCAGTCACCAGCAATGCAACACAGATGTACAGTCAGTCATTTATTTTAATGGGGGGTGGTGTTCTATACAAGATCTAAATACTTGCTAGTGTTTGCTACTTCATGTCAAGATGGCATATTTCTGATTGAATCTGTTCCTGTTGTTGACAGCTTCAGCAGATCTGCAGACATGACTCCTGAGCAATCAAAAATAAAAGTTCCTGTTGTTTCTGAGTATAATAAGGCTTCTACTATTCACTCTCCTCAGCTGTGGCTCACATACAGATCCATGAACTGTAGTTTTTCAGTCTTGAAGTTAAAATTAAAAATCCTCATCAAGCCTACCCGCATTCATAGCTTTGCTGATTCCAGAGTATGTGATATTTGAATGCTTTCCTGTAATAAATGGGGTTTAAATTATTGTTCATTGAGACTTTGCATGAAAAATAAATGTTTTTCTTGGTATCTACCAAACGTGATTTCAGTATATAGGTATAGGTAGATTATCTGACATTGTAGGAGATGAAATGACAAGAAATTTAAGGAGTTAAGTTAGAAATGCTAGTAAACTATTGTAGAGTTCCTGCATGTCACCATGAGTCTTGTGGCAATTAAAATGTCTTGAAGGTGGTGGAAAGTCTTTTGAGTTGAACAGGTGAGAAGTTCAAGTCTGTACTGCCCCAACTAGACACAAATGGTGATCAGTTGGGACCTCCTTATTTTGCAGTTCAGGGTTGTATATGTGGTGCGTGGTGTGGTGCTCCTGCTATCCAGAGTGTCTCGTGTGCTAGAAATGTATCCATCGTCTATAGAAGGCTTAGGGGAAATGGAATCAGCTAGGAATATTTGCTCTGTCTTAGAATAACAGAAATAGCTAACATTTTTCTAAGAAATGAAAACAAACATGAAGTGAGCTATGCTATGAGCCAAACATCAAATAGGATTATGAATTTTCAGGTATTTTCAGACCATAAATGGAGATCGTTGGCATATGATAAGCAACAGAGAGAATTGCTGTTTTAATCTGTGGTTGACAGGAAATGCTGTAGCTTATCCTAGGAAAGGAAGAACAGTGGTCACCTGTGAATCTATCAGTCTAAGAGATGAGAACTATGTTTCAAGCTATTGCAAAAAGACTTGAAATTGATTAGCTTTGAAAATTCAGCAGCCACAGTCTGTTTAAATGCAAAGCCTGACAAAAACCCTCTTGTTACTATGGCAGCATATTTGGGTCTTGCTTCCTTTTATCATTGGAAGTCCGTGACAGGATGGGGCTGGAAATAATTCTTCCACCAGAATACTGATCTTTTAGAAATCTGATTGGCTTTCTCTGTATTTCATCAGCATAGTTTCTAATTCTCTGTCGTTTGCAAGCATGAACGTGTTTGTATTTTAATATCTACAGTGCTGTATGCACTGGGAACACTGCTGTACAAGTTAACCTGCTCATATAATCACAGATTCGTCATTGCTCTGTACCATGGACTGGGGGAGGGTGAGTAGGAATAATGTGAGATAACTGCTTTTGTAATTTTGTCCTAGACATTAGGCAGTGATAGAGAATCCTCATGTCGGTGAATGGATTGGTTTAGTTAAGAGAAACACTGTTAATTATTTATTTTTAACCTAACTGACTGTTCCAGAACAGGACTACAAAGCTGATGGCTGTAAAAGCACATAAAAAATGTCTGTCTCTGAATATCTGCAGGTCAGCAGGGGGACAACCAAAGAAATGGATCTGTAAGCATCAGACTTTAACCGAGGAGTTTAGGAAACTATGGAGAAACCTCGGCCACTCGCAGATTGCTGCACTTGACTTTGTTGTCCTGCCAGTTTTGTGTCTTGCTGCTCCTAGTAGGTAGTGGGATCTCACTCCCATCGAGTGTTCAGAGAGGTCAGTAGTGAATGAACTCTATGGTCATATACAGAAGGACAATGAAGGAAAAGTTTTTCTACCAGCTTTAATAGTTTGTGTAAATTACTGAAGAGCTGTGAACGTGTATATCACTCTGGTGATGTTTAGTGAATCTCTGCAGCTGGGCAGGCTAACATGATGCCAGCAAAGAGGTTCTGTGTCCATACCACTGTGGAGCCATCCTGAGTATGAAGAAGAGTCTCAAGATCTGCTCAGACTAATTTATTGTGCTTTCACATAAATTAATTTTCATTCTTAGTATTTGGTCAGATATTTCTGTAATGTGCTGCAGTGCATTCAGAGGCAAAGTAAAAGAGCTGCAGTGAATAAATACACTGCTGAAATTGTACTGCCTGCCCCTGTGATTAACAACTCCTGACACTCAGGATACACTCCATTGGACTCTGCCTAACAGCTCTAAATCTTCATGTCATCAGGGCTCTGGACAGATGGCACTAAGGACAATGCATCTCTGTAGTTGCCTTAACAACCAAATTTGTAATCACATCAAAGAATAAAATCAGGTTTATGTGGCATGACCTATTTTGTGTAAGACCATCTTGACAGGCATTAGTTATGTTCTCATCCATTAACTCTTCATTGCTCAAATTTTGTATCAACTTTCTGTTATTTTACCTGATCTACCAGGGATAGATGTCAGGCTGTGTGGTTGAGAGTTACCTGGGTCAGCATTCTCTCTTTAGATATTGGGATAGTATTAGCATTTTTATTAATGTTTTGAGATTGTCTCAGTATTCCAAGATTTACTGAAATTAGCATTAGCTAGGTAATGATGTTGATTTTGCAATATTTATTCCTTATACAATGTATTTCATCATATTTGTGGCAGATGTGTATGTTGATTGTTCAGCCACTACCTTTATCAAATGCACATGTACTTACTGAAGACTTTGCGCTTACTTGCCATCACCAGCTTGTCCCCATCTGGTCATGTCCCTTGATATTATTGTCAGCTTCTGTTGTCACAGAAGTTTTTCCCAGTCTCCAGCTTCCCGTGTGAGTTTGCTACATTTTCTCACTTCTAACTGTGATTGTTGTTTGTTTTCCTTTTTTCCTCATTGCTGTAGTTTTTATTGTTCCATTCTCTTGTTCATCTTCACTATGATGCTTTCAAGCATTGTTATATTTTTTCTTCCCTGTTGATGTTTGCAGACAAGATTTCCTTAATTGTTGTTAAAGCAAATTCTTAATCCATTTTTACCCTAATCTGAATTTTGTGCCCCTGCCTAGTTACACTAGTTTTTCTCAAATCAGAGAAATTAGCACTTTGAACCAGCAAAGAATATATGCTGTCATATTCTGATCTGTCCTCTGCCTATGTTCTTATAGGGTACCTTGAAGAGCCTTTACACCTGGCTATGGAGCTCCTCCTGCCTGACCAGGGTATGCAAATGCAGCTCCAGCTGCCTAAAGCTGTGCATGGAAGTCACTGTGAAATCTTAAAGAATCTGCTGGACCTACCTCAGCTGTGCACAGAAGGGTCACATACAATACTCTTGCTTTAGGAATGCTTTTTTTTATTCTTTTGGGCACTTTTTGTCCTCTCCAGGATTTTGTTTTATGAATTGTTTCCTTTGCCTTTCAGGAAGTATTCTAAGATTTTCCAAGAATGAACATTCCTTTCTCTGATTAAAGTTTTAAACAACCAAGCCCATGCATATAGATGCAGTTTATATATCCATATATTGTGTGTGTATATATGTACACACAGTATCTGCAGCTGGGTTTATGCATCTGTATACTTAACTGCGTTTAAAATGTCAGAAAAATACAAAGTTAAATAATGTATTGGAGTGGCAGCAAAATAACACTGTTATGCTTCTGTTGCTAAGTGTAGATGGACAGATGTTACTGAAAGTACAATTAATACTCTGCTCATGTCCTTAAGCCAGAAAGAGTTATATTTAATTCCTGAGAAGTTATACAGAGGAAATTAAACCAGAAATAAAGACTCCATGAAAAATGAAAGCATTTAGCTAGTCTTATTAGAACAAGAACTCTTCTCATGTGAAGCATGTGTGCAGCAGTCCAAAACTACAGGAAAAGGAGACACTATTATTCAGGAATTAGCTAAACACCAGTTGGGACTGACTGAGATATTCCTCCAGTAGCCCAAGGTGAGAGTGTTTGCCAATTTAGACTCAACTTCATCGTATCTCTTATGGCTATGTAACTCAGGAATGGGATTGAGCTGCACAAGACAGACATCAGGTTGATGTCCATGGTGGCAGCTAGGTGATTAACTGAAAGGGTAGGTGTTAGCACAAGCATAATGAGAAGCCTGCCCAGGCACTGATGAAGCAGTAGAGGTCTGTGGCGTTGAACCTTATTTTTGCTCCCCCGAGGTGTTCCACAAAGCCCTAAATGCTAGTGTTTTTCCTTCCTCTGTGGACATCTCAGTTTCAGTGGTGCTGGTGTGATATTTTACTTCTGATTGTGCTACAAGGAGTAGTTTCTTGAAAGTTTTTTCCTTATCAATTAGTATTTCAGATAAAATTGCTTGTTACTTCAGTATTTGCTTAGCTGGTTCAAGGCCAGATGATGTCTCAGTGTTTTCTTTGAGTAGCTACCTCAGGCCGTAGCTAACCACCCTGTTTGAGTGGAGATTTGATACTCTGTCTCTAGCACTGAATTTCTCACTTGTGCCTGCCTGGTAACGAGCACACAGAGTGAACCAGACTTCATTAAATTTTCCCAAAACATTGGTGTAGAATTAGTCATATGTGATTCAGGATGACTCCATTTCCATGGTAGCCTTCCTGTTGTGATTTTGCTGTCCTATGGAGCAATTAAATTCATCAATAACAACTTTTTAAAAGCAGTGGTTAGTTTAAAAGCCTGAGGAGAAGATGACTGTTAAAATAATTAGATTTCCAGCTCCAGTTTCCAGGTTAGGGTATTATGGACACATTTGTTCCCATCACATTTGCTTTGTTGTTCAGTATGAATTTTCAATAGATGACTTTCTGATAAGAAAGCAGCAATTCAGATGCATTTATATAAACAGTAAGATCAGCCTGGAATTAGCATAGAGAGTATAAAGCACACACAGAGCTTGTGCTGGGTCACTGCCTCTCCCAGCTCAAGGCAGAATCAGGTTCCTGTGATAGGGAAGAATTCAACTGACATGAGGTTGGTCTTTCCAGACTTGAACTGTTGCAGCTACAGGGTAAACTAGACTGTGTAATGAATGGTTTTTTCAAGGGGAAACTGACAGCTGAAACAGACCAGGGGGTGATGTCCATACATTTGTAGTCACTGTCATTTGAAGTTTATAGTGGAGAGGCTATAGACTAGACCCTGGACTTGTCTCAGAGCTTATCAAGGCTTTGTTCTTGGGATCCCCCAGCAGGTCCAAGAAATGAGGTCAGCACAACAGACAGATAAAAGTGGGGATTGGATTCATTGATTTGAACTCCTTGCTGATGTTCTTCATTGTAATTTGCTTGAATCTATTCTTTAATTCTTGGCAATGTTCCCATTTTTTCATGCCTCTAAGCTAACAGGAAAGTAACAAGTACAGTGGATGCCTGCTATGCACAGGGTTTTTTTTCTCTTGTACGTTTTACACAATGTATTCTTTAGAAAATTATTTTTAAACCAGTGAGATTATTTCAGCATCTCCAGTTAGTTCTGGAGCTCATGTTTTCTCCTGTTACATTTTCAAATCCTTTAACTCCTGTTATTTTTCCGTGTCAGCGTTTTATCGCTTATTAGTGAAAAGTTCCATGTAATATGCTTTAGAGGGGAAAAAGCGAGGTTGTTATATGTTGTTGATGTCCTATTAACCCTTATTTTCTGTTTAGCAGTGAGTACTATTTCAATTAAAGGTCTGAGACTGGAAAGAAGTTGTTAGGCTGTAGGTAAAAGAGTTAAGATTACTTCTGGTCTACATCTATCATAGTTGTTCTTGTCAAATGCTGAGAAAAGGGCTGGAAGGTGTGTCTCATTTTACTTGGCATTGCTTTGTTTGTTTGCTTTTCCCTCATGTAGCATGAGTCCCTTCCTCGTGATCTGTCTCCTCTTTGGCTTGATGATCAGTCAAACAGCATCACTGTGTGCTCCTTCTGAGTATACAATCCATGTGGAGAAAAGGGAATGTGCCTACTGCCTGGCCATCAACACCACCATCTGCGCTGGATTTTGCATGACTCGGGTACAAGGCATTACTCTGGTTTGGGCAGTTGTTTCTGTAATGGCCATCACTGCAAAGGAAGTGCTATTCTCGCTACAAAATTGGTGAATGATTCCATTCTCATAGTGTTTGTCACAGACAGAAAAATCACACTATCATCATATTTCCAAGTTAGCTATTTGCAAAGGTATGGATGAGAAATGACAAGCCTCTGGAACTACAGAGTCTTTCATGTCAGTGGCATGGCAGAGAACTGACTGATGCTGTCAGAGCCTCTGTAGTCAGTTTGGGGGATCAGGATGGAACAGGTGAGAAGAAGATTACATTTAGTCTCTCTTGCATAATGTAAATGACTTGGGTTACTTCTGCTCCTATGACTGTTATGGCAGCTAGCCGTGGAGAACATCTTGCATGTTGGCACAGCAGACTCTGTGCTGAGCTTCACTGCTCAGTGTGAGCTTTGCTGTTCAACACAGCATTGCCAGTTCTGCCTTGTTCAGCAGGGAGGCAGTACAGATGACGAAGCACTGTTGACACTCTCAGCCAAGCAGATAAGTTAAGACCCCAACCACACACGGACTCAGAATTACAGATCTGAACAGAAGCATGCTGAAAACATCAGAGCTGGTCTAAGTGTAAAGACATCTACTTTCTGAGAAAATGTGCAAGGAAGTTTTGTGACACTCATGTATGATTCAGTGAAACAATGCATTTCTTTTTTCTTTGTAGGACAGCAATGGCAAGAAGTTGCTGCTCCGAAGAGCTCTGTCCCAGAACGTGTGCACATATAAAGAGATGCTGTACCAAACAGCACTGATTCCAGGCTGTCCCCCTCACACTGTCCCCTACTACTCCTATCCCGTGGCTGTGAGCTGCAAGTGTGGTAAATGTAACACTGATTATAGTGACTGTGTTCATGAGAAGGTTAGGACAAACTATTGCACTAAACCACAAAAGCTCTGTAACGTGTAAGCTTCCGACAGAATGTAGTTGAAATGTACCTCTCAGCTCAACTAAACATAAATAAAAGTGTATTTCACAACAGGTTTGCAAATTGGTGTGTACAAAGTTTTTGCCTAAAGGCGTGTTGCTAGTTATTTTAGTTGACTGGATATTCTGTGATGGGCACAAAAGCAAAATCCCAGGACTGCAGGTGCGTGTTAGGATCTCGCCCTGCGGAAGGATCTGCGCAGTACCAGGACCGCAGGGGTGAACGCAGCGCTCGCGCTGCGTAAAGAGCCCTCTTTGTAAGCTTCTGGTCGCACCTCCCCTGCCTCTGTCGCCGCGCTCCCGCCTTCCGGTGGGAGTAGCCAATGGGGAACGAGCACCGCGCCGCCCCGAGTGCCCGCCTCGCCGCGCGCGGCCCTGAGGCGAAGCGAGCCCTGCCTGTGTCACGGTGGCGGCGGTCTCGGTCGCTGGCTGTGTCCTGCTCCCGCCACTGGAGCCCGCTCACGGCCCGGCGCCGTCACAGCGCCGAGGGCGCTGGGCGAGCCTCGCCTCGCTCGGACCCGTTCCGCAGTCTGCTCTCCGGCCTGAGGAGGAGCCGACGTGCTGCGTGCTCCGAGCCCGGGAGGCAGGAGGTGAGGAGGAGGCAGCCCCGGCGCGGCGGGCGGGTCTCTGCCGGACAGGGCGGGCGGTGGAGCAACCTCCTTGGGGTGAAGTCAGGGAGTTGGTGGGCAGAGCGCGCTGGAGGGCACGGAGGCGAGTGCTGTCTGGTAGTCGTTTATTGTAGGTTATCTTTATTAGAAAGTTGTTGGAAATTCAAGGCAGAAAAGCTGATAAAACACTACTTCCTAACTTATTAGACTAAAGGGAGGTTAAGGCTGATTTCAGCAGCAGATTATGTTTTTTCTTTTTCTCTCAAGAGAGCTGCCATAGAGGTAATTGTGCTACAGGCTTTGCGGCGTAAACCGAGACGCGAGTTCTGTTCAGAGTCAGACTTTATGCTATAGAAACAAATACCTTTTATTGGAAGTGGTTTGTGTTTTGGAAAACCCAGTGGCTGGAGCACCAATAGAGCGGAAGAACTAAGATTGAAAAGCTTAATTCATGTACATTTTCTGTGAGTTAATAGTAGCCTCCAAAGCCTGCAAAATAATAGCATTTGAAGGCTTAAGAAAACTCCATTTCTTTTTCAGCACATATGAAATATATTTCGCTATAAAACTATTGTTTTCAGCATGACTCTTCACTGTAGGGATATGACAGAGCTGTGCTTCATCAGCTCATGTGCAGACTCTGCAAGCTATTGAAACTGGCTGAGGTTTTCCTGTAACAAATTAAGGTCCCACTGAAGTCAGTTACTTAGAAAAATTAGACAAGGGAACTAAGAATAATTATGTTTTGAGCTATAATAAGGGCATCAACAATTTACATCTTTATGCTTTAGAGCAGACGGTGACAGCAGAAGAAAAAGTGTGGTATGTGCTTTCAGAATTACCACCTGGAGGGATTTGATCTTTTGTCACTTTTCTCCGAAACGTGTACAATGGACAGAACTAAATGGATACTCCTGCTGACTTACATGGCAGTTATTATCTATCTGGTGCATACAAGCATTGGAGTTTGCTAATTAAATCCTGGCGTGCAACTCTGGAGTATGAACTGTCTTTGGGGTTTAGTTACCTTTGAAAAGCTTTCTTATTGAAGTCATATGTTGTAGTTACTTTGAAATGAGTTTGTACTGATGGCAAAGCTCAAGGATTTTGCATTTTCAAGAGCTGATATGAAAGAGCAGCAGCACAGGAAACTGTGGACACTATATATCCTGTTTTGGTATCCATAACCCTATCTGTGACAGCTGAGAATTTAAAAAGGGCTGCTCAAGCTAGTCAATGGAAATTGGAGTTGTTAACTAGCTATGATCTGAAAGCAACAGGAAAGAGTTCTTACAGCTTTGACAGGGAAAGAACAGCTGTATTTCCCATCCCTTAATGAATTAAAGATTTGAAGTTAAGATGCAGAGAAAACTGCAAATACTTCACAACAGCAGACAACAGTAGGAGCCAACAGAAGAGGCTGTATCTCTGTTATATATTCTGTTAAAGGCACTGGTAGATGTGTAACATGTTGATTTCCAGCTTAAATTGTACCAATAACATAGAGAACTAAACCAGTAACTGGTGTTACTCTGCTCCTCATATGCAGTGCAAGTATCCTGTATATCTAAATAGCAGTAAACTCTAGCATAGGAGGAGTAATGATGCTTAGAAAAACAAATGCACTGTTTAATGAAAAAAAACCCCAAACAACAAACCCAAAACACTTCAGCAGAAAGTTAGGTTGTTCAAGGTTGTTCTGAATTTATAGAAGGTTTCGTTGTACCTTTCTTCTCTGTTTTTATAAGGCACTTAGATGTTTTGTACTTCTGGGGGAGTGGTGGGCTGGGGAAGTGAGAGAAGTTTCTGCAAGCTGAGTTTTATTCAGTGCATCTCGAAAGCAGGAGTGGGCATCTTCCAACTTAGAAAACAGTAAACAAAGAAGTAAACTCTGGTCCTATTACATTCTTGTGCTACATATTTGAGGAATTAAAACTAATTATATATAGATGTGTCTAAAATAAAATACTGTCATTATGAGGGGGAGTGTAACAAGAAAATAGCTTTATTTTCAATAAATTTCTACCTCCATAGGGCAATAATCTTGGAACCTGAACCACTAGCTTCTTTATTGTGCTATTTTTACAGGTTTTCCTGGAAAGCTGTCTTGTTTTGAATGGCAAAAAATGACACTATACATTGTTTTTTTCTTTCTGCCAGTATTACCTGGGGAGAAAGCACCCCAGATGTCTACTTATCCCATTATATATTTAGAGCAGAACTAGTAGGGACAGTCTCAAGTGAACCTGGGATCCAGGAAACTGCTTTGGCTATGCCGGTTGTCTGCTGTGAGAAGCTACACTCTCTTAGTTTCAGTTTGAGACCCTCTTGGATTTGCTGCCAGTGTCATTCTCCCACTTGAGCAGATAGCAGATTGGGGCCCTATTTCCTGGTCTGATGCTTGCAGAAGAAGGTCCCAGGCCCTACATTTATGTGGCATCTATAGCAAATCAGTTTTGAAGGGAGTGATAAAAGCCTAACTCTTCTCCAGCTACTATACAATGTCTCCCTGCCAGCTGGGTACCTAAAGCTAGGCCTGGAAACTACTCAGCTGGCAGTACCTGCTGCAGACCCAGCATTTAGCTATCTCAGTGTCACCATTTGTGGTTAAACAATTTGAAAAGAGAAATCTATGAAAAAGACAGCAAGAGGTGTCAAATCAGATACATGGAGCAGCAACAGTATCTCAAATCCTCAAGTAACAGGAAAGTGGTGAGAGTTTGAGTTTCTTTGGGGAATGAGAGATAAATATCATGAGGGATGTACGTTGCACACAAGTTTCTTCTGGAACCCCATGCCTTTCTGCTGTGCTTCACTGGAATAAAGACCCCATGACTTGTAAATGCCAAGTCCTGTTATACATCATGGGCCAGTTCAATGAGATAGGTAGTTTAGCTGAACTTTCCTCCTTCATGTATGGAGAAAGTGCATCAGAAATCTCAACAAGTGATCATCAGAGAGACAGCTGCTATGTGGATATTGAAAGCAAAAAGCTGTTCTTTGAAATGGTGAATTATCTTGCTTAAGCCAAAAAGGAAGAGATTCTGAGCCTTTGATGTAATTTATTTTCCCCTTGTGGGGACAACCTTTCTCCCTTCTAGGCTGTTTTAAAAGGAACATTCTTCTATGAATAAATATGACAAGTAGAAAAATAAAAATATAGAAACAAACTATGTAAACAGAAGCCCTGAGGTATTTTAAGCACACACTAATTTTTTTACCTGACAGGCAATCTAAAGGTGCCAGTAAGAAAATTTACTTGATGGCTCTAAAAATGCCTCATCTTTCTTTCCTGCCTTACACCCGCAAGAAAGGGTGAGAGGTTGAGGTAAGAGTCCCATGGAAGATGTGATAGTCACAGAAGCAGAAGCAGAGATATTAAAGTGCTGTGTGTCTTTTCCTGACCATTTTCACTCTTCAGTTGGCTTCCAAAGGCCAGTTAGATTCCATGAAGTATCTGGCAAAGCTGCTGCTTTTCTGCATATAGGCTCCACTCCTGCACCAGCATATCTACCATATAGAGTCTTGCAAGATAAAGGGAGTTCTGACTTAAGGTTTTAGTGGCCCCTTTAACTCACAGTTTGGTGTTTGGTTTTTGTGGGGGTTTTTTTGGTGTTTGTCTCAGGCTACCTTGGGAAGCTTAAGCACACTTCCCACTGCAGTAGCTCCTAAATAGCTGCATTATCTTGCCAGCTTCCTACCTGTTTCCCCCTCTTTCTTTAGCTTTTTCCCCTAGAGCTTTCTGTTTTGCATGAAGGGTCCAGTCCTAAAAAAACCACCAAAATCCTGTCTCTGCTAGACAGTGAAGTCAATGGGTCTACTCACATGAATTAAAGTTTGCTGGAGCAGGCCCTTGGGCTTTAATATTTTTTTTTTTTTTTACTAAAGTCCAATTTTATTAATTCTACTGTGTTTGGGCTTTGGAAAGAACAGTTACAAAATGGATTATAGGTCTTACTTTTTACAGTGACATTTTTTCCTCTGCTAATTGTTGGCAAACAGGGGCTCAGTATGAAAGGGTTTCCAGCACTGTACACCTATGAGTGTGTGTACACTCTTGCATAGCGAGACTCCGGGAGACTCTGCATGCAAACATGCACACACAACATATTCCATTTGCACATACTTACCTAAACAAGGTACTTTTTATACAGGTACCTGCTCATGTGCATATATAGGTGTAAGAGATCTGCATGTGCTTACAGAATGTCTATAGATGTGTAAAAACTTAGTTGCACATATACAAACATTAACAGTCAAATTAGTCTTAGGATGCACCTTTGCTGTTTCATTACAAAGGACATTTTAAAACCCTTCTTTGTTCACTTTAGTTTTACTGTAACTAATACAATTCACCTGCTCATCTAATGGGATATTTTGCTCTCAGTATGTTAAAACACTGATTAAAATGCATTACAATTATTAAATTGGGTAGAAGAGCACTTCTTGTAAAGCTTAGTCTCGAACTCCTGGAACATAGTTGTGCAGTGAAAGTTTTAGATCATGTCTCTTGTGTTACGGATCACACAGCACAGAACCATGCTGAATATCATGCCAAAGATCTAGAAGAGAAGGGATGCAATTTAGGGATCCACTTACAAAACAGTCATATAATAGTCTGCGTATCAGACTGATCCAAAGATTTTCATGGCAGAGTAGCAAGTGACTGCTTCCATCTACAAACCCCAAGACAGCAGACAATTCATATAAAAGAGAGTTCACTGATACTCAAAGCCAAGATTTTATCTGCTCATACTAGTTTCACTGTTTTTAGATCTAAATGTTAAGATCAGTGTAACAGCCTCCAATATTTACATGGAATACTGTATACCTATTTAAGGAAGAGCAGAGGATGATTCCAGATGGATCAGATCTCTGGAGCTCTTGTCCTGAGCATTATGGTTTTAGAGAGAAAGCTAAGTTCTTGACAGTTACTACTCAAGACCAGGACTATATAAAACTCCATTCCTGTTAGGGAACTAGTCAGCTAGAGGGAATGGCAAAGAACAGAGTCTCCAGAAATTTCTCTTTTGCCACATGTTGATTCTCCAGGGCAGTTAGCAGCCATTTCTTGAGCATCACTGCTAATGATGGGAGATAGCTGTACTGTCAGGCAGTTATACCACTGAGTTCATGTCCCTTCCCTGCACACCTCCCTAAGGAAAGGGACAGACAGCTGACCAGTCATACCCCATGAAGGAAGCACAGAAAAATGTACAGATGTGTTTCTGTTGCTAAAGAGGTTATTTCATAACTTCTGCTGTATTTGAGGTGGGAAGCCACAGAAGAGGTGTTCATATTTCTAGTGTATCCTTGTTGAGCGGTGAGGTTATTGGAACTCTGTCCCACCCGTGTTGCTTTGCTGTATTTTTCAGAACACCTTCACATTTTATACAAGTTACAGGACTGTTCAATCCCCTCACCCGTGCCACGGTTTCTATTACATACATAAATCCTTCAGCTGCTTTTAAGTGTCCACATAAGTCTATGAACCTCCTGCTCTTCAAAGCACTAAAAGGTGTCTTTCTGGCTCCTCATGCTCTTTCAGACTGTTGCTGTTTTCCGAGTCTGAAGGAAGTCATGGCACAGGCACTGGAAAATGCTTTCTGTTCAAGCCTGTGCTCAGTAGAGACTGTCCACTCCTGCCATATCCTTGCAGCAGGGTGACATCTATTGGTCACAGCTCTGTCATGAAGGAGCAGACCTTGGGAACACAACAACGCACACTTGGGGAAGAAAGTGGTCTATAAGGAAGGTTATTGATGCTTTGATGACACAGTTTGATGAAACAGCTACCTGTAAATAGGTGGTATGCATTTGGGAGAGAAATGCTGTTCTGAAAACTACGCAGTTTAAATCCTGTTCTTTTAACAAAGTGCATACTGATCACTGGACCTGTGACCTAGAAAATCTGTTTATAAACTACCCTTCGCATTGAATCAATGTCACAGCCAGCATTTTCCTAGAAAGCCATGTCAATACAAAGGGTAGGTGCTCTCTATTCCTTATGAAATCTAAGGAATGGATCCTCAAAGGGCCTAAAGCATCAGTCTGCAGTTGTTTGGGGATAGATGAAATGCTGCTACAGCCTTTTGCTTTTTCATTTGGTTCATGTGGACTCTGCTTTCCTAGGATTACAACAAAGTAGGATTACCATTAGGTACTTTGGTCTCTCTCTAAGGACGCAAAATGAACGGGTGAAACGAAGTCATGCATGTCTCCTTGCACTGATGTGGGCAACTCCCAGAGAGAGGACACACTGCAAGTGATAAGAACAGCTGCACCTTAGAGGAATCTCACCAGTTGCTGCAGAACTTCCACAAAGCTTTGAGTAAGGGACAGGGTACTGGGCTCAAATACAGATTTCAGAGTGAGAACATGGTTTTACTCACTGTGATGCCAGCAATTGCAATCCCAACAATTCCAACTAAATGCAGATTAGCATCAATTACATTCTGGATTTCAACCAGGCAGTTCTATTAAAAAAAAAATGGAAAGATTTTTACTCCTAGAAAAATATACTCCAACCAACTCTGTCAGTTGTCCTCACTAAACAACAGATAAACGTGCAAAATACGATTGCAGTCACTGTCCTAATTCTTGCATGTGTGCCTTGGGTATTGTTGGACAATTTTCACAGCAGATTCCCTTTTCTAGAGAGACATCTGTACCTCTTGCCTGTACAGACTGACACATACAAATCATTTTCTGCTACGTCCTTCCCACTTTTCAGATGATGTACTATTGTCTCAGCTTCCATGGGATGCTATAAGCAGTCTTCAGAATTGAGGGCTGGGCATGTTCAATACACCCTCCAACTTACTTCTGCCCTCACTTTGCTCTATTTCATGTGAAATTTCATGATGGAATTTGCAAGGTAAGAAGGAACTTCTTCCTTTCTTTTATTTACAGAATGTCTCCAATTTTAGTGAACAATTGACATGAAAAAGTGATTAGAATAACCAGAACAGAGGACACTTGCCTTTGGCATCTGGATATTCTCTGGACAGGGTAATCCAGTTTGTTGTTCCATATTATCTTTACCACAGCACTGGAGCTAAAGAAGAGAGAGATACAAAGAGTTAAAGAAAGGGAAACCATAGACTTGTTTCATACTGAAAGTGAGGTACTGCTTTCTTGCTGAAAATAAGACAGCAAATAACTAAAAAAACCAACCAAACAAAAAAAACATTACAGGTCAAGAAATAAATTTATTTATATTCACTGCTACCTCTGGCAGAGTTCCAGCTCTGTGGGCCAGAACTCTCAAGAATCAGTTTCAGTTGTCTGAAGGCATAGCAAACAGACAAATTTGTATTAACAAAAACTTTCAGAAGGGATTTTTTTCACAGTATCTCATAAAAAAGCAAACAAATGGGTTTTGGAAAAGCAGGTCCTTGACTTACAAGGAAACAGGAGTTACTAGAGGGAGAAAGCAGAAAGTTTAAATAGTGCATACAGAATTAATGGCAGTGCACAAAAGCTGCAACAGAGAATGCTAGGATCTTTATTCCTGACAAAACATAGTTGTGGGTTTGGAGACACTAATAAATCAGAGTGTTTCAGAGGGTTTGTTTTTACTGTTTGCCTGTCTCCCACAAAATGCTTGGAATTCCTCTTTGGGTCAGAAATAACAGCTATGGGAGAAGGACAAAAGGGTCTGAGGTTGTGAAATATTTGTTCTAAAGAACGTGGGAATTCTGTAGGGAGCAAGGAAGCTTGGGCTTCATCTCTGTGGGAGGCAGTGTAGATACAGGATGGACACAAATAGGATTCAGGAAGTCATAGGTTCTAATTCTGATTCAGCCACTAACTTTGGGTGGCCTGAACTGAGTCACACGTGCTTTTGGTTCTTCAACTACTTGGTTCAGTCAGTGACACCATCTCCCACGTTGTAGGTCCTGGGACATGGGTCACAGTCTTTTTCGTGACAAATGCAGAGAGATTGAGACCTTTCTACCTCTCTCTGCTTTTGTGAATATTTATTCTTGGATTTTAATATCCAAAAGGATGAAGGTCAAAGAAAACATTCCCCCCCTGAAGAGCAAGAATGAAGAACTAATAACAACAGATGAGGAGAAGGCTGAGATTCTTAACAACTTCTTTTCTTCCGTCTTCACTGGCAACCTCTCTCCCAACACCTCCCAAGTTAAAAAACAACAAGGTGGGGACCAGGGCAGTGAAGTCCCCCCCACTGTATGTGAAAGTCAGGTTCATGACCTTCTGAGGAATCTGAACATACACAAGTCTATGAGACCTGATGAGATGCACCCCGGAGTCCTAAAAGAATTGGCTGATGGAGTCACCAAGCCACTCTCAATAAT
>VWZO01006469.1:0-78598 GCA_013396975.1 Bucco capensis | reverse complement strand
AGGTCCAGAGGAGGCCACGAGAATGCTCAGGGGCTGGAACAGCTCTGCTATGAGGACAGGCTGAGGGAGCTGGGATTGTTCAGCCTGGAGAAGAGAAGGCTTCGGGGAGACCTACTAGTGACTTTCTAGTACCTAAAGGGAACTTCCAAGAAGGCTGGAGAGGGCCTGTTTGCAAAGGCCTGGAGTGAAAGGACAAGGGGCAATGGTTTTAAGTTGGAGAAGAGTAGATTTAGACTGGATATTAGGAAAAAGTTCCTCACCGAGAGGGTGGTGAAATACTGGACCAGGTTGCCCAGGGAGGTGGTTGAGTTCCCATCCCTGGAGGCATTCCAGGTGAGGCTTGCCAGGGCTCTGGGCAAGCTGATCTAGTTGGGGATGTCCCTGGCCACTGCAGGGGGGTTGGACTAGATGAGCTCCAGAGGTCCCTTCCAACCCAAACCATTCTAGGATGCTATGGTAAAAGGGCCATAGTAGTCCTATCTTCTGCACAACAAAGACCAGACGCATCAGCTGAAATTTAAAAGCCTGGCCATTTTAACTTCCAAAGGTAGGGATCACTTGGGAACTGAAAACCAAAACTCTGACAGAGCCATCAGGAAAGCTGGTTTGTGAGGCTCTGACTCCATTTTGATTAACACCCAGTTTTTTCTTTCATGCCTCAGAGGAAGGCATTCCGAGTTTTAAAGTGTAATGTGACAACAGAGTAATAGTGCAAGGTATTAAAGTTCAGGAGGACTACTCACAGCCAAGTGGTACTGATAGATAGTCCTGTTGACCTTCCCACCTGGGTTTTTCATATAGTCGTCGTAAATGTCTTCATAGATTTTCTGGGCTTCCTGTATTGCCTGCAGAAATCAGAGTTTCCAAGTAAGTGGCAAATAAGTCTTACCCCCAATCCAGTGCAGACTTCCAGCTTTTGTCATCAATCTCCAGAAAAGAAAATTGTGCCTGGTGAACTGAGGTACCATGGTTGGCAAGATAAGAGGTTTTGTGGCCTGATGGCATTCAGAGGGACTCTGCATGGGTCTGAACGTACATATGCTGTATTCTGTGTTTTGGTTAAATACAGTTAGTTGAGAAGTTCAGTGCTTGAATTTGCCCTTTTCCCAAGCAGTATCCTCTGCTCCTATAGCTCTATTTGATGTTCCTTGTGGATGTAAGGTTGAACCACACCTACAGATTTTAATAGAGGGAGGCAAAAACTGCATCCCATTCTGGACTTGTGATAATAAGAGCTCTCATTAACTCCAGATGAGAATGTCAGAGTGTCTTCCTGGGAAAAGTCTCCTGGAGAGTTTTCCGTTGGAAGAACTAGACTGTTGGTCAGTTGGCACTGAAATCCATTACTGCCTTATTAGAAGTTGCTTGCTACTTACCACTTTCTTGCCTATGAAGGCAAATACTCCAGCAGTGATCTCGGCTGCAAATATCACCAACAAGCAAGCAAAGAACTGCAGAGGGAGAAGAGAATGTTTTATTAATATACCTCGCACCGTTCTGCTTGATATGGCCTGTCAGTCAGTCCCTCAGCCTTGGCCAGGCCTCAGCAGCCCACACAGTAACTGAAAGCAAGCTGGTAGGCAGGGTCTATAACAAAGGTGTCAAGTCAGATTTCTTGTAATAGAGAAACAAAGGTGGAAATTGCAAAGATGTGGGTCCCATGGTACCTTCAGAAACAATAGAAGGTAGTTTCAGAAGATGTATCCCATGAGACAGGACGTGGAACTTTATGTATGGAAGCTCTGCAATAGCACAGTGGCTAGAGACACTAACTAGATTAGCCAGTAAGAGGACATAAGACATTCCAGGTCTTGGACAGTAAAGATCTTTGCACTAATGACGCAAGCGTATGCTTTTGAGTGATTTTCTTACATAGCCCAGGCCCCTGAAACCTTTTACTTACTGCTCCAAGTAAGCACTGAGACTCCCGCGCTGCTCCACAGCACCCAAAAAATCCAACTGTGCTCATGAGAGCCCCTGCTCCCACCAGTACATAGAGTCCTATGACAAATCAGACAAGAATTTGAGAAGGTTACAGGACAAAAACTGTAGAGGTACCTGTAAACCTGCTAGAAATACTCACATTCCACAGAGGAGATTTTGTATGGGCTTTATCTAGGACTAAAGGAAATGAGAGCACACAATGTTTCTTTCCTCACTTGTAACTTAGATGCTTGATCTGGGCTTGGGCAATACATCCCTTCACCTGCAGTGCCATTTCCAGTCATTTCCCGCATCATCTGGTCTTTGTCTTGTGTGGGCACCGTGGAGGACATGCAGCAATCTGCCATGCCCATTCACTCCCAGACAAAAGAGCTTCATTTCCCTCATGCTTTTCTGAGGGGCCAGGGCAGCTACAGACTGTGCACACCAGAGGGCACAGTGAGCCTTGCTCCCAGTTTTGACTAGCCAGTGTTTAATGAGAACATTCTGTATTCTCAGTTACCAGTTCAAATATTTTTTTACACTGACTTAGATATTTAGGGTTAACAGAGTTGTTGGCATTTACTATTAGCAGGCTTTGTGTAAGATAGACTAGAAAGCAATGTTTGCAATGAAAAGACAGTTTGCAAGGACTGCTAGGAAAATGAAAAAATGAACATACTATCAATATGCAAGTGTAGAGCATCTAGGTGCTCAGCCACACAGATGCAGCCTGCTTGGAGAAGGTAAACCCCTGTCTGCTGCCCATTCACTGGCACATCACTGTCCAGTCACTGTCTATTGGCTAGATACCTATCCCAGCTATCAGTTCATCTCCTCCCCTTCATCCTTCTTGTCCCAGTGCTTTTCTTGTGCCAAGGATTGCTGCTGAGGAGCACATTCTGCTAAATATCAATTAAACAATTGTGATTAATGTGGCTTTGACAGGTCTGTGATACCAGATATGAGGGATTTGCTGCTGACTCTGCTGTTAGTTCATAGTCTGTATTTTCTAGATTTTGGATATTGAGCATCTTGTCACTTACTAGGCCTGAACATTCTTTAAGCCACTATTCGTACACACACATCAGTGGCTTTTATGGAGGGAGAGATATGCAAAGATAGTATGGTTCAGGAGAGAAAGGTCAGGCTCTCGTGGAAGATGAATGGGAAAAGACAAAATACTGCTCCCAGGGGCAGAACCTGCTGTTCAACTGCCAAGCACCAAAAGTGCCATTTCCTGAGATCTTGGTGGTAACAAACAGTGCAATTACAAAGCTCTTTCCTGGACCATTTTCTGCTCCCTACTTCAGTCCCTGTAATTAATTAGCAGAGAGACTTTTTGGTTAAGACTGGAAAGAAGTCTTCCCGTTTCTTTTTGTTGCTTCCAGCTAGCAAAGGCAGAGCTCTCTGAGGCTCAGGGTGAGACCATTTTCAGGAATTTGCTTTTGTCTGAGAAACAGACTTAACATTTCACTTGGATGACTCACAGCTAAACCACTACCTCAGAACTTCCCTTTTAAGGCGCGTTCCAGGAAGAGCTCACACCACTCTCTGAAGCAGGCGCAGCTTGCTGTGCCTCTGGTCCCACCGCTGAGCCCATCAGGAGTTTAAAACCACCTTCTTCCATCTTCTCTTCAGGAGGGTTCATTCCAGACTTTGTCCCTTCTCAGCCTGGAACTAGTAGTTGCTGATACTTAAGAGAGCTATTTCTAGATGGAAAATAATGATGGCACTTTTAAAAAATTCCACAAAGCTAAAGATGTTTTCACTTGTCTACTATATACACACACGTAGTCTTTCACAGAGGAGTGAGACACTTTTAGAGTACCTAATAATAAATTGATTTCCCTTCTGGCTAAAAAATAGAGAGTGTAAGGTGGGGCAAGGGGAAGCCCAGACTTCAGCCATTGTTTCATTTTGAAAAGAACAAATCTGGAAAGCAGTAAAGCAGCAGCTTTTCTATATACTTGATATTTTGATTCATCCCATGGGGAAAATACTTACTTTCGAAAAGGAAAATGTCAAATGGGGGTATTCCCTGTCAAAATTCTGTCAGGAGGGATTGCCATTTTCTAGCAGACTCTGCTTTGCAATTACAAGGCAAATTAAAAAGTTACCTGGCAACCTCAGAGGAAACTCTGGCTCCCAATTGTAAAGAATGGCAAATCCACAACTCTGTAGAGATCTCTAGATTGATATCTATGTTCCTAGCACAGAGATCTTCCATAAGATACTGTGTTCTCTGGGAATGAGCACATTTACCCTACTGGAGCTGTACTGGGAGACAGCAGATCTGCAAGTGTGGAGAAGCACCTCAGGAAGGATAAATGATATTCTCTGTGTCATTTCTTGATGAATGAAACCATTGTGATTATCAGAGAATACAGAATTTCATCATTTTAGACTGGGTAGAAGGATGGAATTTTGTAGCTGACGACTGCAGTATGTCTTTATGTGTATCAAGAGTGAGGGAGGGATCAGCCCCATTTTTACAAAAATGACAAGGGAAACCTGGGACACATCTGTTCTTTAGACCAATTAAAAACTCCTCTTAAGGTAACATGCAAATCTGTGCATAACTAAAGGGAAAGAAAATGTCACCAGTTCTTTATCATGTCATAATGGCACTTGGACAGAGTAACAACTGTACCCTTAGAACCAGAGTCCCTCTGTGTACACATTTCAAAGAATGACATGATAGGCAGAAGTGTGCACTACCAATGTTTTATGAACAGAAAGGAAACATTACAACAAATAGGCAAGTAGGAACCTACTAATGTGAACATTAAAACCATTCTTATTTCAGGCAATGCATAAGCTATCACCACCACCACCACCACATACACTGCTGGCTGCCTAGGCTGGTAGGGATCAAATTTCAGAGTCTGGAATAGAACCTACTCCCAGAGTTGTTTTTTATGTCTTTGTTTGTTTGGTTTGGGTTTAGTTTGGTTGTTTTTTGTTGTGTTTTGAGGTTTTTTTAAATCTTAGTGATGGCTTTGAGATACATATCCCTGTCTAGAGCCCGCTGCAAAGAGAAGAGCAGACAAACGTACACTGTCTCTGTGCTTGGCTTTATTTCACTTGGGTTTCTTGTTTACCTGGCTCTGTGGTCATTTTCCATTTTAAAAAGTTCTACTTTTTTGGCAGGGGAGGACAGAGTAACACTGAACAAAGCACCAACTGTTCATACTCCACTGAGAAAACAAGAAGGTATGTTCTTGGTATGAGGGATCCAGAGGCAGTGATGGAGTCCTAGAACCCAGATGTGAATTGAAGAAATCTCACTGAGGTTGCATGTCCATTACAATCTGGGAGGCAGATGTGCTCCTCCACAGAAGGACTGAGGCCCTCAAGCCCTCAGTAGGGCACCAAGGAACCTGTAGTGCAAAAGGCAGTATTGGAAAAGAGGAGAGAGACATGTGGGCGTTGGAAATAAGAGGCCAAACAGGGACAGTTGTGTGTATTGCACATGGCAGCAAAGTCAGTTTCTGAAACAGGCTTGTTGCTAGAGATTTTCATTTGGCTTAAGTGTGGCTTCAACTGTTGCTGTTGCGTGGAACTGGCTAGTTTTTATTTAGCTACATACAAAGAGAGTTGGGTTGGAGAAAGGTTTATCCAGGAGGACAGTTTAACAGGCAAACAGCATAAAGCTTACATGATTAATTATAAAAAAATGCCCCCTGAATCTCAGCACATTGCAAACGTAAAACGATCAACCTGAGCCAGATGGACAGATTATTCCATTAGACTTAATTAACTGGTTTTGCCAGAATTCTAACTTTGTGGTGGCCTTGCCTTTACTCTGCCAGGCAGGAGACTGACTCTTAGGAATTGATTGCTAGGTTTTATGGTCCAGCACAGAGACTGAGGACCTTTGAACAACCTTCATTTTGATTAAGGTTTTTTGGGGGTGTGGTAGTGGTGGTGTCATTTTTTTAAAGCAGGTTTCCAGTGCAGCAGCTTTGATTTTCCACTCAGGGCCACTACTGGCCTGTTCTAAACCACTCTTCCTCAACTGCATAGGAAGAGACAACATGATAGGAAGAACGACTTAAGTCTTTAGTCTTAAGCACAGACTAAAATCCTCTCCAGTACACGTGATGGCAGGACTATTCGATGCTCCTCTTGTGGTATTGCAGCTCTTCATAGATGCTACTTTGCCATTAGCTCTCATTTTAAAAGCTGATAGAGTTTGAGAGGCGATGGATTTTGGTATAGTGCTTGGCTCCAAAATACATGAATAGAACTATTACAAAATGAGGCACGGGAGTGGAGAACTGCAGTGTACATGGATTTAACTGCTGGCCAACTCCTGTTTGTGTGGGCACCCACCACTATGGAGAAAAATGACTAATATCCTTCAACTCCAGACATGACTTCATATCCTAAGGCATGCACCGTATAACTACCTTTCAAAGCCAGAATGATCACTTATGCTCTCATAGACACCAAGGAAAAGCCACAGCCACTCTGAAACTTCTATCCACAACTGGTTTGGCCCTGGTGAATGCCTGGACCACAGATTGGATCATGGAACTGGAGCAAAGAGAAAGTAACGGCAGAAAGTTTGTGATCTCTGGCAGTGCAGGAGAAGTTACGAGAAAGAGACATCTAGGTTGATTCACCCACGTTCATCAGTTTTTGTTACCACTCCTGATAGGACTTGCTGAGTACATACACTGCATTTTTATTGCTGCTGGCAATGGTGGGACCCTCTGCACTTCATTTATTATGAGTACAGAGAGTTGATCCTCCATGTTGCCCAAGGAACCAGAACAGAATTTCCTCTTCATCCACTAGAAGTGAAGAGGGGACAATAGGTGTCTGGAACTGATCTTTAAGAAGTCCCCATGTTAGTTTTCACTTCACAGATGCTCAGCTTACACTCAGCAGCACTTTGCCTTCACTTCTGTGCATTAGATATTGTTAAATTTAAGAACAGCAGTACTACCAAGAACTAATTAAGGACCAGTTAATTGTGAGACAGCAATGCTGACATCTTGGGTTCACACAAGCATTTCTCTTTTCCTTTTGATTGTTGCAGACTTTCCCAGTAAAAAATTTACCAGAGTTTTGGTACACGAGTCTCAAGAAGGATGAGAAATCTGCGGGAATTCCCTTTATTCTACAGATGTTTTCTCCATATGGTCAATTTGGTGTCACAGATAACTCAGATAAAAGAGGTAACTGCACAACTATTGACCCTTGATGACTTTTTTTCTTTCTTTCCCCCCTCCCCCCTCTCAACTAGAGCTAAGAGAGGAATATATGAAATCTACTAGACCTGAACTGCAATAGAACAGGAAAGCCACATTTTTGCCTCACCACTTGAAGCATAGGCACAAAAAATGTACTGTGAGATGGAGTAACATAAAATTACTGTCATGCCTGCCACTGCAGTGGGAACTCCAAAAGCAGGGGAGCTGCAGAGGGAGGCTGTCCAATGTTAGGAGACTGCTCCAGTGTAAGATACATCCAGTAAAGTGGACGGAGACTGTGTAGGGCAAAGGAAAAAAAAAAAATTCCAGCCTTTTATGTTGTAGGTTAAAAAACTGCAATGGGGACCACAAAGCAGGCAATAGAAAACTAAGAATATATATATGTGCTTGACTTCAGCACTGCTGCCTGTAAGTTGTTCTAAAACCAACAAAAACATTTCAGTGGCTGGAAAAGATGAACAGGCCTGGTTGCCAAGTCGTGGCCCAAACTATTCCAGAGGGCAGAAAAGACAGCTGGACTGCTGGTGAAGACCAAGGCTATTTAAGGAGACTCATTCTGGCCTAATGGAAAATGCAAGTATATAATTACCAATTATTTTAAACTAAAACAACATTTCTGATCCAGGAAAAAAAAACCCCAAACCTCACAAGGAAGCACAAGAGAAAAGCTAGTTAGTTTCAGCTGCCAGCTCAAGCCAGGTACAGAGCAGAATGTGCTACTCATTACAAGCAAGCGCATGAGATGATGTTTCCCACAAGATGCTGACTCTGGACAATGCTTTAACCTACAAAGCAAACTGAATGCAGCTGCACTGTTGTTCCAAGCAGACACAGGGGCTTGGGTTATCACAAGACAGCCAAAAATGCAGTCAGTGGAACAGAACTAAAGAAATTATTTTTAAATATATAGCCATATGGTTTTATCTACAGGTTATGCTGATGATCTGCTTTCTGCGTGTTGCACAGTGTTCCCCACTGAGAATTCCTATCCAAAGTCTGGCTGTTGCACATTACAGAGCAAACACCCTCTCACCATCTGTGAGAAGGGCCCAATACACAACTGTCAAGGGGGAATAAGAGCTGAAATCTCCTGAAGGTAAAGCTTTTGAGTATGACTGTTAAGTGCAGCCTTGTCTGCTGCAAAACCCCCACCATTACTGAACTTACACCATTTTTTTACCATTGCTTGGTCACAAATTAACAGCCTCAGACTTGTGAATGGCCCATCAGATGTTCAGAAGTCACAACAGCATTTAACATGGATTTATAATGACGGAGGGCAGCAGAAAATGTTTTGCCTTTCTTTAACAGGAGTGCTCCATTCAGAGCACAATACCTATTACAAAAAAGGGCCAAAACTTTGCTTTAGCATTCAATGAAAAGTGAAAGTTTAAAATAATTCTGAGCATGTTTATGTCCTGTTCTCTAGCACTTCCTCTGCCAGTGTATTGTGCCATGCAGGTCTGTAAATATATGTGACAGCCCAAAGGATATATTGGTGGAGCCCTGTGTTCCAAGAGCCTCTGACCCATAACAGTATTAGCACAATTCACTTCAGATACGTGAAGATTAGATCAAATCTGAGAGGAGAGTTCAGTTAGGCCTAAGGAAGTTGATGCCAAGGAGAGAAAGGACAAATGCCACTGCGCACATGACACACAGCACCAGAATGTTCAAGTCTGTGTAGTTCAGCCCAGGAATTTTTAGCTTTCAAATAACTCAGTGCGTAAGGTGTGTCACTTGCCCTAGGATGAAACCAAGGCTAAAGGCTACTTTCATCACAGGCACTTTAACTTACCCATGAAGAAATACTCGGGAGACTTTTTGTCTGAAGCAAAGTCTGCCATAACCCCACCAAACCGCAGCCATAGACCAAAGGCAATGACAGCCAATCCTGCCAGCTAGAAGATAAACAGACCAGTCAGTGCTTTAGTAACAAGTGGCACTTGTTTCTTTCTTTCAGCTCTTCAGTGGAGTGGTGCTTCTGAACTTACTAGTGATTTTCAAACCCTGTAAATAAGCTCGTTTTGCATCAGAACTTGCTTGCATTGCAATGGGGAATGGAGTGGTGTGGCAGGAGGTGGTTGTGCAGATGTGAGTGCCCATGATAAGAACAGACAGGCTGCAAAACGTATGAGGAACACTCTGCCCTCCTTTCTAACCCTCAGAACTGCACTGCAGTCAGGCAGGCTGCAGGAGGATGCTCAGGGCCTGGGCCTGGAGTCAAGATGCTGTTACTGTAGGAGAAGCACCTTATGGAGAAGTGCTGCGAGAGCAGGAGTTGAGCCCTGCTGGCTTGACACACACCAGGCTTTTAAGACAGAAATAACTTGATTTTTTTTCCCCAGTGCTCCTAGCTGTTTTAGGGCTAAATGAGGTTCACAAAACACCTGCTGCTCCCATATCTCTGGCATGTGCTTTTTGAGTCTGTTCTGCATTGCCTGGTACTTGATTCTTCTGACATAGCTACAGCAAGCAAAGAAAGCAGGCAAGTATATGCCTGAAGAGCTTAGGATCACAGCTTTCCTCACAGAAGTGTCAGCACAGAGTGTGAGGTCCCCTGGTCACAGCATTTGAATCTCCCTTGCAGGCATGGGCTCAGCCTTTAGGCTGCCAGAGCACCCTCCTGTCAGTCCAGGCTACTAAGTGCCTCTGGTGGTTGGGATGTGTTTGAAATAAATGCCCCCAGCCAGCTGAGGAGATGGTTCCTTCCATCTCAGTGAAAAGGCAGATAACAAAACGCAGTAATTGTCACTTTTATGGAACAACATAACACAAAGCTTTGTCCTTCTACTGGCTTGCAGCTGCAGCTGGACAACATCACTTTGCTCCTACAGCTTGAGCACAGCAGCACAGTGTACCCAGAGCTTGCAGTGCTGTCACCAAAAGGGAAAAGCATTTGGTTTAACTGTGTTTCAAGCATAAAGGAGACAAAAGCCCAAAACTGCCTGCTCCAGAGAGGCAGAACAGGGTTATTTTGTGACTTCTTTTTGAAAAACAGTGAATCAGAAAGAAAGAAAAAGACATTTAAGAAGATAATGTTGCTAATTGTCTTCCACTGTGAAAAACTGGAAAGCTACTGGAAGGGGGAACACAGTATGAGGGAAACTGAAAGAGAAAAGGAAGCGTGAATTCAGTTATGCTATGGAACTGTGAGACTATTAAAGGTGTGCAATGGGGGAGAATGGGCATAGCATTCTCTGCATCGCTTGGTGGTTCTGCCGGTGACAATGTTCATTGACACATTAGGGTAGCTTTCAGCAAAGTAAGTGCAAGGTGAGACAAGGACTTTCTCTTAGGATGAACTTGTAAAAGTAGCAACTGTTGGCTTGCTGTTTGAAATTACATTATTAAAAAGCAGCACGATGCTGTGAAGAAGTGTTCCGCTGCCATACTCTGCATGGGATGCTAGGAGAGCCTCTTAGACTCTTGTTGCTTGAAATTTTATACTGTGAGTTACCATTTAAGAAAGATGTCTGTTCTCAGCAGTGTCATCTTAGGACAAGGTAGTATCTTCCCGGGAAGAGCTGCAGCGTGACAGCAGCCAGTCCAGCGGAAGCACTGCAGGGCTCGACCGCACCACCCCTTCGAGGGCCCCGCGCCCTCCTCAGTGCTCTTCCCCCCACCCCTCCGGCTGCACCTGCTGCCCGCGCTCTCCCTGGGCCCCCCGCGCCGCACGGCAGTCACGTCGGGCCTGGCCTCTCCCCTCCGCGCCGCACCGACAGCGGCAGAAGCCTTCGGGACACGGCTCCGCCCGCCCCCCCCCCGCCCGGCGCTCACCCAGAAGGTCAGGTTGAAGATGAAGAGCAGGATCTTGATGCAGCGCATCCCCCCGCGCCCCGTACCCATGGCGGACGCCGGCTCCAGCAGCAGCTCCCGAGGCGCGGGACGGCTCGGGGAGCGAGGGAGGTGCCGGGAGGCAGGTGCAGAGCTGGGCGCGGCGAGGGGCGGGCCGGGTTTGGTGCCCGCAGCGGTGCGTGGAGTGCGATGCGGCTCTGCCCAGAGCGGAGGGGCCGGGCCCGCTGCCCGCNGCCGCCGGCAGCAGCGGCCGTTGGGGGCGGGCGGCAGCCTTGTCACCGTTTTCTCCGCGTGGGCTCCATAAAATCCGTCTCGGCTTTCTGGGCATGTCTCACGCCAAGAATTGGGTCACTTAAATTTTGTAGATTGCGTGCTCACAAAATTATAAGCAAGTTTGAGGATTTGATCCTTGAAGCCCAAGGAGAAGAGCCTTAAAATTGTTTTGGCTCACACTCGTAAACTAAGGGCCCTGAAAGTTTATTTTCCACTTGCTAATCCTTCCACTTCTGTTCTCGAGATTTGAGCAAAAATGCCGACTTTGTTGTCGAAGTCTTAGCTTTTTCTCCTCTTACATTTTTTTTCAGTTGCTCTTTTCTTTAACAATCTTCAGAAAGTCTGAGTCTGAAGCTGCCTACGAGGCTTTGACAAGGGGAGCACAAGGTAAGTTAGAGTCAATTGACAAGAGGGTTTTCTGTGTTAAAACATTCCCACTCAATGTTTAATAAATAAAGCAGCTGCTTCCTGGTTTGTGTTAAGGTAACTGTACAGTTTTACCTATTGGGGTTGTTTTCATATTTAGAATTAAATTTTCCCCAGGTGTGTAAGGAAACTATGCAAAAACGCATAAGAAAAGATCCTTGGGTCTTTTTATTCCAAATGCAATAACACTCATCTAAAGATCTAGCAATACTGAAGGATATTGGAGGTGATTTCCATTTTAACTCACTTTGCAGTTTATTTTCCGCTGCTTTAAAGCCTGGCAGAATTTTTGGAAAATCATTCCAAACAGTTTATTTGAATTGCAGTGGCAGAGTTTCATTCAGAATCTCTTGTTCCATTTGCAGTGAAATACACTTCATTAGTCGTTAGGGTTTTTTTAAGGAAATATTCAACCTGTGATGACACAAAGGAAAACCCTGCAATTTCCTTTTTTTTGCTTCAGAGTGATACTGTGTTAAATTGGATCCGAGCTACCAGGTGCAGTGTATTCCTTCTAAAAGAACAAGAATATTAATCCATCTGAATAGACAAAATAACATAATGACAGTGTAATCTATCAGACAGTAGGAGAAGACTTCATTCCCCTCTGATATATTTGAAGCAATACAGAGCTCTAAAAGAGGGAGCAGATTTACATTGGCTTATGATGGCAAAATAGGTAGTTTTTGAAAAAGTATTTTATCAGGCTTCTCTACTTTAGTAATCTTCATGCTAATTTTCTCTGACAGTTTATGAATGGAGCATTCAGCCTGCAGTAAGTACTAGGTCTCTTTGCTGCATAATTTTGTAGTAAATGAAATCCAGTTGAACCAATGTGAAATTTATCAGGACGTTTTTACTTTTTCCAGCTTGCACTGGTGTTGTGATAGTGGCATCAGTGTGATAGTCTGTGCTGTGTCTGGGCTTTTTTCATTTGTTGTTGCAAATACATTTATGTTACTATTCCATTGCTTGTGAAAGACATTCATGGTGACAAAAGTGTATTCTCTTTTCTGACTGTATTGAGGAAGTGTGTGAACCCTTTGTGTGGACTTGGTTCAATCTTGTGATTATTTTTTCTCAAAAGAAGTGGTCTTTTAGCTGCTTCTGCATTGTTCTTACTCTAAAATGTGTTCCCAGGGCTGTGGCAGGGGGGTCAGCAAACAATCCTTGCACAAAATGTTAGCCTGTTAACTTTGGTCTTGATCCCACTTCCCTCACTAAGCCTCTTAAGCCCAAGTTCTTGTAGAGGTTCTGTAGCACAGAATGGCTCTTTCCTCAGAGCAGATCAAAAGATCATCTTTCAAAAACTGCCCTTGAGAGCTCCACAACTTCTCACAGAGCTCTGGGCAGGGCTTTTAGACTCCTCAATATCTGGATGTAGTAAAGTCAGCGCTAGGAGTCAGAGGCAGTTTTCAGTAACAGAGCAATGAAGAAAATCCTCTCACCCCCCCCCCTTTTTTCCAATTTGAAAACAAAAAGCTGGATTTGAATAAACACTGTTTTCAAATTTCTATCATTGCAAATTGAAATCCAAGGAAAACAAATCAAATTTGGGGTTTAATTTAGCTGTTGATCAAACCTTTTAATCTAGCAGACAGTTGAGAAAGCAGAAGCGGAAGGCAGAAGACATCTCTGCCTAGATTAGTATCCACAGCTTTACTGGGTGGACAGTGAACTGGGTCGTGGGAGGGTCACACTATCTATCCTGAGCTCTGCTGTGATCCAGGGCAGCTGACTTCATCTGTGAGCCCTGGTCTGCCTGCTCTTCATGGCAGAGGTAGTTACTGCAGGTACATGCAGCCATGAGGAGGAAGATGTTGGTGCTTTTTCTTGGTGCCTTTATTTTGGGGAGAGCTAACCAGGATTGAAATTAAATGTGTTCTTTCAGAATTATTTTTTTTTTAACTGGAGCTCCTTATGAACTGATCGTGGTAGAACAGATTCAGGAAGGGCAAGGAAGAATGAGTGAGTATATGGGGAGTTGCTGCAGAGGCGGGATGTTACAGGACCTGAAAAGATCTCTGAAAGAACTATGAAAGTCCATGTCACAGGGTGTCATTTCTTCTGCTTTCTCTGTTGCTGCCAGCTCAGTCCCAGACCCTTCAGTTCTCCCAGGATCTGAGCCTCAGCTGCAGCGCAGTGACTGGATGGCCTGGACACGACGTACAGCAGAAACCAAAGCCACTCTGCAGCTTTCCGTTGGGAACTGCTGCTAACAGCAAAGCAGAAGTCACCGTTCAGGACTCAGCAGGGCCCTGGCCCTCGATCCCCTCCTTTTCCCGCCGTCACGGGGACCCANGGTCATCCCTAAACTGACTTCGGAATTAAAACATTTAAGATGTGTCCCAACAGGTCTGACTTTTTACTACTCTTCTGCCTCTGACCTACTTTTCCTCTGTTTTCCTTTGTCTTCCAAATTGCTTTCTCCTAGCCCATTAACCTTTGAGAGATTAGGAGGGCACAACATTGTTATTTATTTCTGTTGTTCAGTGGTTTCCTAAGTATTTTACAATCAATGTGCCTGTAATTATTCCAGTTTTATGCTTTATGAACAGCAAAATGTTCATATGTATGCTTCTTAGCTCTGCAGAGGATTGTTCAAATTTCACAGAATCATAGAATAGAATCATTGAATGCTTTGTGTTGGAAAGGACCTTAAAGCTCATCTAGTTGCAACCCCACTGCCATGGGCAGGGACACCTTCCACTAGACCAGCTTGCTCAGAGCCCCTGCCAGCCTGGCCTTCAGCACTTCCAGGGAGGGGTCAACCATAACCTTTATGGACGACCTGTTCCAGCATCTCATCACCCTCACAGTGAAGAATTTCTTCTTTATATCTAATCTAAGTCTGCCACCTTTCACTGTAAAGCCATTACCCCTTGTCCTATCTGTTTCCTGTTTCCCAGCTCTTTCTGTTCATGCTAAGCTCAAATTCCCTGTTCAAGGTCCAAAGCAGCCTTTCAGAGAAGCATAGACCAGCAAATGAAGAGGAGCTCCCTTTAAAACCAATAATCTTATTTCTTGGCTTAAAAGTGTTATTTACATGGAACTACAACTGACTTTAAATTCCAGGCAAGCAGTCCAGAAACCATAATAGACTCCCCATTCTGACAGAGACAATGGAACTTGCATCATGCTGTTGGCATCTCTATTGCTGCTTCCATTTCCACTGAGTAATTGCCAGAGCGCGAGGCCTGGCAATGCTGCCTCTGTCTCAGAGTGCAGCTCAGGATTTGCTCCCTGGACGACAAAGGAGGTCAGAAGGGACTGTGCTTCTCCAGCTGTCTGAGCAAACAGTCTGCTCCTTTGTTACCTTCCACACTTTTTGATCTTCTAGAATATATTTATTTGCACCAGGAACTTGCACGAAAGATCAGTCTGCAAAGCTTACACAAAGCTGTTGTGATGTGTGATTGGATCCCAAACAACTGCACTGACCTGGTTTTCTCTTTTCAGGAGTGTCCAGAAATTTGCTGTGCTTTAAATCCTGGCCTATCTCTGAAAGCTGCTTTTCAGAAAAAGCATTGCAAGTCTGTAAAATCACAGAATCCTGTGATTTTTTTTCTGCAGCAATCATGATGCAGATACTATTTCTAGGATCTCTTCTGATGGCGAAGATGGGGATGAGGATAGAAGAATACCTTTTTGTTGTTGTTGTTCACTCCCAGTAAGCAGGTCTCAGGTCCATGTTTGAGTCTCCTCCCAGCTCTCTGCTAAACAAATGAGAGCTATTAATGCAAATACTATTTAATATACTCTCTTTGCAGATTCCTTCTGCTCTTTGGGCCTGATTTCTCCACTCATGTAGATTTCCAATTACATGAGTTGCAGACTTCCACTCAGCAGCTCTTCCTGCTAAGGTAGGTTCCTCTGCGCGTTGCAGATGAGTAGTCCTTAATATTTTTGCAAATCACCATGCCAGCCTGTGCGTGAGTTCAGGGCACAGGACATGTCTGCACAAGGACTGATGATGATGTACTTTGCAGGCTCATGTAAACAGTCAACAGCATGCGCAGCCTCTTAGGCGTGATTGCATGTGTTCTGCAGGAGCATTTCCACTCAATTTTCTCTAACCAAAGGAAGAACAGAAGTAAGGATCCATGTCATAGCTAACTTATCTGCTGTCATCTTTAATTTAAAAATTAATTTCATTTAAAAGAACACACACCCCTCCAGGCAATCAGAGGAGACAAACATATAGAATAGAAGCTGGAGTTGGCTTGTGTCTTTGTAAAGGGCTCCTTTCACACATTTTTGCCATAGCAACATCCAGTTCTCAGAAGTGGAGTGTTTCCTTGACTTGGGAAGAACCAAAGCACTGCTCAGAAAGGAGGCTTTGTCCCTGGTTAATAGTGCCCCTGGACAAGAAGTGGCTGTTAGAAAACCAACTTTAGTTGTATGTGCAACCTGCTAACCAGTAGTACCTTTTGGGCAATGGATAGGTCCATGAATATGGTACAGTGTAATGAACGCCCATGAAATGTTTTAATTCGGCTTCATTTCCCTGCAAGGATTAGAAGAGTAAGGAGATGCTTTGTTTCCCAGGAAACGTGGGCTAGAGGGTAATAACATCATCTGTCAAACAGAGAAAAAATAGCAAGGAAAAACAGGCTATCAAAACTGTTGCTCAGGGTTTAATTAGAAGGGATTCTTCTGCTGTGTATGATGGCTAAGATCATTTTGAGCTAATCTATCTGGTTGAGTCAACACGGAAAATGAGGTATGGAACTAGTTCTGTAATGAGTCATAGGGGTTTGGGGTCAGCTGTACAGGAATAAACTTACTTGGTCTAGGCCTCAGAATCTGCTGTGGATTACAGAGTGAGCAGCTACTGAATATGAGTGCTTAGAGCACAGAATTGAATGGCATTTGCCTGTGCACAGACTGATTTCATGTTGCTGAATACACATTTATTTTCTAACCATGCTTTAAAACACAAAACTCTTATATAGATTAAAAAAAATGCCACAAATAATAGAGTGAGAGATATTATTTCTTCACATGGCCTTTCTGTCCTTATAAACTGACAATTTCCAGCACATATATCATGTTATAATGCAAGCTTTAAACACAAAGTAAAAAACATTTCGAAAAGGGCATCTGTAGAATAAGTGTTCAATGAACCCTGGTTTAGTAAGGTGAGATGCTCTCCCTGAAGTCCAACAGCGTTTGGCAGTGCCTACCTGGTCTTTCACTCTCTCTTTCACATGTGCTCCTTAGACTCCCTCTCCATGTTCTCTTTTAAGACTTGCTGTGTGCTTTTCCACATCATAACTGAAACTCTTCTGGAGCTGAGGCAGATTTCTTCATTGTAATTACTCCAAGAGGAGTAATCTTCATCTTCACCTTGCTGCTTTGCAGTGGAGAACATGCTGGTCTGAAGTAGTGAGGAGAAAAAAAAATGGAGAGGATCCCAACGTATGTTTTGTTCTGTTTTGTAGTGTGTTCACTTATATATGGCATTTGAAGAAATAATTGTGCCTTAGTATTCCTTACACTGCTAATAATAGTGCCATGTTCAACCTGAACCCTCTCCCTCCAAAATCAGTGTGCTGCTTTTCATCTTGGAACTAAAAATACCACAAGCTAGAAACTAGTAACCTTGCTGTTTGTACTGCTGGAAAAAGCATAAAGGTAGATCCTTACCTGTACATCTCATTGTAAAGTAAGATCTTAATACTCCATAACTATAGTACCCTAAAAATGCATTTTCATAGTGTCAAACTCAGGTAATATTCAGGCAATGCAAAGAATGTGGCTCAAGCATCAAGTCTTAAAAGTGCATTTTATTCTTCAGATATGTTGGTTACTCTGGCCATGGTGGAGAATGTGATGTGAGTACAAACAGAAGAGAATATCTGGGAAGGATAGCACGGGATTCAACACTCTCTTTTACAGACTGCAAACTCTTCTGGGACTTCATATACCAAGCAGTGGATGCATACTTGCACACGTGCTTTTTTCCAGTATTTACAGACTTCTCAGTGTGAAGGACTGACATTATAATCCTCATTGAGGTACTGCCAATGTGCCCTGTTCTTAATGCCCAGTGACACAGGAAAAGGCTGTTTTTCCAGAGCTTCTGGCTCTTGTGTTCATTGATTCTGGACTCAGGATGTTTTTACAGGCCTGTCAGGCACACATCACAACCAATGTGAAGCCCAGCATGAAAGTGGAGGTATTCTGCAGAGACTGGGCTACTGGAGTGATTCCAGAACTGTTGAGTTCTTGAGTACTTGTCCTAGCTCAGTCTTGTGGTTTATTCCCATGTAAATCTGTTCTTCTTTTTAGGCAATTAAAATGTAATACATAAAAACGGGTCTAAGAGTGACTTATTTCATAGTGGTCTGGGACTGTTTATTAGACAAAGTCTTTAAGATGCTCTGCTAATGTCTGTGCTGTGTGCCTTGATTTAGGGGAGGGTGTGCAATTCTGCTGTTTGCCTGGAAAGTAACAGAGTTGCTGTGCTGTGTCTCAACAGCAGAAGTTCAGGGTGCTGTATGGTACTGTGGGGATACCCCTGGGGCAATGGCTTGGATCACATGTAATGCCAGGTCCTGCATCACAGGATGGAGTGTGCTGTTGCTGCTGTCATCATTTGAAAACTCTTTGAGCCAAGTAGGAAAAGGAAACTGTTCCAAAGGGCAATGGAAAAAAAGGAAGTTACTTAAATTCAAAGCGTATGCCTCAGAATCAAGGAATTTTACTAGACAGGTTTTAAACTATGCATTTCTGTGGTCCTTCAGAAATGGGTCAAGACTGGAATGTGAAATAAGAACTGAGTGGTGAAACGTGCCACATATTTTCTGCATTTCACTTTAGTGATGGAAAGGACAGTGTTGATTTGTAACATGAAGAAAACGGACAGTTCCACCAGTGAGTTCTGTAAGTTGGGTCAGCTCCTGGGGAATGAATGAGTGGTGTGTTGCCTGACATGCTCCCACCAACAGATTCTGGCTTCAGCTGAGATCTGCCTCTAACTGGCATAATCATTCCAGCAATGGAAGTTGAAGACCAAAAGCAGCAGGGACTGAGTGGCTCTGGCAGGCTTGCATCTCATTATGACAGTGTGTGGGGTAGCCCCACAGACATCAGAAGTCCTTAAAGAGACCTGTCTGCTTCCACAGAATGAATTTAAGCTAAGAATTGATGGAGGTTCAGACATTTTTGTGAGCTCATTATGTAATGACAGCAGCAGGAGATAATACATGAACTGTAGCAGGTGCTCAGTATGACAGAGAAATCCTCACTAAAACCCAAGATAGATATGTGAACATAAATTGTTTATTGTCTTAAAGAATGAAAGTTTTTTCTTTTTCTTGATTAAATGGAAGAAAATAAGGGAACTGAAAAAGTCTACTAGGCCCATTTTCCTTTTCACAGGGTGCTTGATGGCTTTCGGTGAATAAAGATAGCTTTTAAAACAAACAGACAATATTTTGTAGTTTAAAAGACACACCACGAGCAGCATTTGGTTAGTGTTAAATCTAGGGGATCACCAGGCTTCCTGCTGCACCCTGACTATGGAATGTGATTTTTCTCTTGGCATATTAAAACTCTGCCTGTGTTGTGTCAGAAGAATACTTGGACACAGAGTTTGGTTATCTAAGAGAGGTTTCGGTTTCTGTTGCAAGGAATCTTCAATCCAACAAGTTTATGGTAGATGATTTTATTAATTTTTGGGAAGATTTCTCTGCTATTTAATCTGTTCTACAGGCTACGTAGTGGTAAGAACTCCACTTCCGATAGCATGACTCAAGTTAGCCATGTGATAGTCTGGCAACCAGAGTGCCTTTAGAGAAAGGCACAGAGTAATAGAAGAGGCCACTAAGAATGGAATAGGATGACATGGTTAAGAAAAATGGGGAAAAATGCATTGGTGTTTCATTATCATCTGTGAACTGGAGATGAGAATGCGAGAGATTCACTTCTAGAGTTTAAATTTGTTTGTGTAAAGGTGAGCCGAATGACAGGACTCATCCCTTGAAATCATTCCACAGCTGGATAGTTCAGGCTGTCCTTAATTTCCATTATTCTTACTCTAAATTTTCTTTTCCTGTTCTTCTTAGAGCAAACATCCCTGAATTCCAGAAGGCTAATATTAGAAAAGTACTCCCTTATCCTTACACTATATTCTCAAGCTATTTCCTTTCTCATTTTGCTGGTAGCTACTGATGAAAGTAAATAGACCACTGGTATGACTGAACACATATTGGTATATTTGGCATTTCTTTCACGTCAGTTGTGAGAATTTCACTACTCAACAAGATGTCTGAAACAATGATACTGGTGCACAGCCTGTACTCTGCCTTTCTTCCTTCAGTTTAGAGAAAACAAACCCATTCAGTGCCTGAGTCTGTTAGCTTTCCTGGTGTACACACTAGTGAAACTAGAGGAAGTGGATTAGCTTCAACAGAAGGCTTGTTTCAAAGAGTGTGCAGCACAGCCAGGAAAGCTTCCAGAAACATATGCTCTGAGATGATCTAAGCATGTTCATTACTCAGACTGTGAATAGCTTTTAAGGGGGCAAATTTCCTAGGGTTGAATCAGCTAGGAAGGCAATTCAAATAAGAAAGTAAGAATCACTTGAGGGTGTCCAAAAAGCTATTAAAAACGCAGTAGAAAGAAAAATAAAATTGATAAATACATACGAAAAGTTTGGAAATAAACTGAAAAAGTAGGTAGGAGGACTCTACATGTTTTTTCCAGAATGGTGATGCTCTAAACCCATCTATATCAAGAAAAAGAACCCAACAACAGTATCACTTCATAAACAGATGTAATGGTGGTGAAAAATTCAGACATGTTTAGTAAATGTTGCTGTTTCGCATTTTAGGGATAAAACAGGTAATACACCTGTGAAACAAACCATAAATATAATTCAGCAACTTCACAAAAAAAAAAAATCACAATCAGCATCGAATTTTCAGTCAAAGTGGCTTATGTCATAAAATTCTTTGGACCTATAAAAAACATTTCAAACCAAAGTCAAACCTTCTCATTCAGTCCCATGGAAGTGGGAAAAGTAGGGACTAGATACTCTGAAACCACACTAGAGGGCACTTGAGCTGTTTCTCTCAGAGTAGGCAAAGGTCAGAAGAGTAGGATGGGTGCTCAGGAGCAGCAGTGCACAGAATTGAATGTGGCATTTAGTAGGATGTATCCGTTTCAGTTTGGTAGAACAATTAATGATGTTTCCCGACAGGCTGCTGTGGGGGAGTAGGTGAAAATTTCTAGGTGTAAATCTTGCTTGTAGATAATGTAAGCAATTAGGAGGAAATAATCTAAAGATTGCTGATTGATTGCAACAGTGATTTGTCTTTGTACATGGATCAACCATAGAAATCTGGGGTATTTGGGGAGTTTAAAAGAAAATCTAGTTGTAAGTAGAACTAATGTCCAAAGAGTTGAGCTGCTCTTTGGACTCTGCTCCCACTGTATTGCTCTTCCTCCAGTTCTGTCTCCTTTCCAGGTACAGTGCAATGCCCTAAAGAGATTGCTTTTGTGGAAATGGAACAAACAGCATTTGACAGCCTTTCTAGAAAATATCCGTAATCAAATCTGAAGACTAGACAGGTAGCCACGAGCGAGCTCCTGTGCCCTTGCGCGTCCTCCCCGCGCCAGGAAGCGGGTCGGCGGCGGGCCCTGCTGGCGCTGGCGCAGCAAGGGGCGTGTCAGGTGTGCCACGCAGCAGCATTTAGAGTCAGGAACCTGCTAACAAGAGATTGGGCAAACAAAAGCAGAAAAGATGCCCAGGGAGCTGCTGGGCTCTGGGTCCGAGCTCCAGGACTATGGCCTCCAATGGTGGGGCCCAGCTGCTAACACTAGGGAAACCTTGATCTCAGAGAGGCGTAAATTAACTTTTTATAGCTGCTAAGTAAACAAAACTGCAGACAGTGAAGAGGTTAACTGGGAGGTGTAACACAGAGGGAACTGATACGTGTGCCTGGTGAGGCAGAGCCTTTGGCCACAGTAGTATTCAGTGGCACAGCATACCCATACATAAGGGATCACACTGTATGCTTTTTATTAAAGCCCAACTCATGGATTTTTATGATATCTCTTTTGTTTTGGTGAACCAGGAAACATCAGGATACAGAGAAAATGTAGAAAAATTGATCTGTTTAAATACTAAATATCCCAAGAATATTTTGAACAGGGCAATGTGTATAATTAATGACCTGACCCATTAGTTCAGAACAGTTAGGCCTGGAGTGGTTGTCTCTCAATTAGAAGCATAGAAAACAAGCTCAAAGACCTTGTCTTTATTGCATGTTTCTGAAGAACAATGAATACTTTGGCCATGACACAATCAAAAGCTCAAATCCTTACACTTCTATGTGTGTTTTCCACATTAGGAACCAGATCAGTTTGTTTGTTTGTTTGTTTTTACATAAACCTCTGAAATTCTGCAGTGTTTGGGTCTACTGGCAAGCTTGTATTACAGCTTGCAACGAGCCGCCGGGCTGCGCGTCCTCGGGCCACTGTGGGCCACCGTGGCTCGGCCCCCTCCGCTCTGCCCCGTCCCGCCCGGGAGCCGCAACCGTGGAGGCAGCAGGTAAGCAGTGGTAGTGCTTGGCACCGAGGGCGGCTTGAGGCGCTGAGCAGCCCCTGGGCCAGAGTTTCTCCCAGGAAACCATGTTGTGGTGGGAGCAAGCAGCAGCGGTTGCAGTGTGCCGAGCTTGCGTGGCTGACCTGGCCTGGCCTGGCCTAGAAAGTTCTGGGCTCCACATCAGCTTGGTGTAACAAGGCCTGTGGCCCTTCCTCTCAGGTTGGTTCCAGTTTCTAGCCCTCTCTAATCTTTCTAGTCTGCTTCTTCCCATTGTGCCCCTACAAATATTTCTTGTGGGGAGTATTTCAGTTCCTGATTTTGCTTGCCCTTAGTTACTCTTTGTTTTCTCTCATTTAAAACATTGCTTTCCTGATTTATTGTCTCTAGACGTGTTTGCACTGTTTGCTTTCTTGCATTAATTTCCTTAAACTCTTTGGTGTCCACTCACACATGCTCAGCTTAGTCATCATCATGGCCAGACTTCTGGGGATCTGGGGAGGGCTCCATCCATGCTCTTCCCAAGAGCTTTTTCCAAGCGCTGATGGCTGCAAAGGCCAATGAGGGATAGACAAGAGCAGTTGCAGAAGGCACAGCACAAGGACTCCTTAGGAGGTAGAACCTGCAAGATACGATTCTTTCTCCGCTGTCTTTTCTCCTCCAGAGTGATCCTGCGTGCCTGCTCAAAACCATCATCAGCATTAACACTAGTGTGTGTGCAGAGCTCCTGATTGGAGGCCAGAGGAGAGCAGTTCAGGGGAGCAATATGGCCAAGGCTGAGCTGTTGTTTCAGGGAGTCCTTGGATCTCCTCTTCGGGGCTCCTCTCTTGCCACAGCCAGTGATCTTAGGAAGGCAGTAGTTCTTCATCCTGGAGATGTGAGCTGCCCAACGCAGCTGTGTTCTCAGCAGCATGGCCTCAAGGCTTGGAATTGCTGCTTGTTCTAGGACAGACGGATTAGTCCCATCATCTGTCCAATGGATGTTTAGGATTGTACAGAGACAGCGCTGCTGGAAGCGCACCAAGAGTCGTAGGTGGTGATGATAGATGAGCCATGATTGGGAACCATAGAAAAGAGTAGACAGCACAATGGCTCTAGAAACACTGAGCTTTGGACTTTTCTTCAAGTGTTTATTTCGCCAGACTCTTTGATAGAGTTTTCCGAAAGCATTATATGCCTTTGCTAGCCTATTGTCTATCTCTCTATCAATCTTACCATCCGAGGAGATGAGGCTGCCTAGGTAGTTAAACTGTTGAACTGATTTTGGTTCTGAATCGCCAATAATGATATGAAGATGAAGAAAAACTTCCTGAGGTGCAGGTTGATGTAAAACTTCTGTTTTCTTTAAACTAACTTCCAGTCCAAAAAGTTCAGCTTAGTACTCTGGCTAAAACAAGCCTTCTTTAGAGAGAGGAATTTGCAGCCAACCAAATTGTAATTTCACTTTTTCAGTACCCAGCTGCATAGGCTTCCAGATAAGCCCAGCATCGTACAAACATATTAAAATGCAGCTTCCTGGTCAGAGGGTTGGAAGAGCCATACTGGGAGCCATATATATTGTCTTAGCTGGCCGTTTTTAGTTAGTTGGCTGCCATTTTGCCCTTAAGTTAAATAATTTGAAGTTGGGAAAAGGTTCTTTAAGAAGGAAAAAAAAAAAAAAAAAAAAAAAGTTGTATTGCTGACCTGTCACTTTTGGCTTTCTTTACTTGTTTCCCTATGACTATTAAGTTACAGTGGGAGTTCTTACTGTTCACAGTCTGACATGCATGTATGACATTTCTTGTAGCAAGGAAAAACTGTGTGTAGAGGATAAAGTTTTACTAATAGCTGGTTGAAGGCTGTTGGACAAGCCCTCACAGGATCTGTGAAGCAGCTCAGATCTCTTTGCATTCCATTCTAATGCTGGGTGTGCTCTTTTGATCTGACTCCAATAGCAAGCTAGGCACAGAGTGAAATAAGACTGCCTCTATTCATTTTCCCATGGGTCAGGAAAGAGGGGGAATGGCTTGCGGCAGATGCTGGTTGTGCTCTCTAGAGTACTATTGGGTTATACTTGGAAGCTGTTAATGAGATTAGTGCAAAAATGTGAGAGGGATAGAGTGGATGGGGACACATATCTGCTTTTTACTACAGGCAAGTTGATCTACTCTCTTCCTTTCCATGTGTATTGTGTATACCCATGTCATAAGAGTGCATCAGTAGAAATTCTGAGCACCCGAATCCACCAGTTTTATTAGATTTCGTAAAGCTCTTTTTTACTTCTGAAGTATCTTGCAGGTTTTTTTTGCATTTTAGTTGTAACCAGAATTTAGAGTACATGGGTAATAAAAGGTGTCAGATTGAAGTAACCTCATGAATGGTCATGGTGATGTATACAGGAGCACTGGTCTGTCTGCATGCTTAACCTTTTGGGTGTAGGCTATGGGTAGACCCACACTGCTGTAGTCTGGTTGTTGTCTGACATAATGCCTGTGTATACTAAAAGCAGGGCTAAAAAACTGCACCAGTGAATGGGACTTGTAAACAGGGATGATGCTAAGGCTTAACAACTGTTTGAACAGAAAATTGGGTTGGGTAAGTAAAGAGGAAAAACTTAAGTCTTGTTGCCATCTTATCTCTTTTTAAAATCAGTAATTTGTTTTTACCAACCCGAGACATTTATTGTAATCTCCAGATGCCATCGGAACAGTAATTGCTGTAGCTTCACAAGACATATCACTATGTATTTTTTCTTTACTGTTTTGCTCTGTAATTGTATAAAACACTAGCTATAAAACGTCTTGTTCCAGAAAGTTGTGGTCAACTCTAAGCACACTTGTATCACACTAACTGATTAATTTCTAAAGTTTAGAACTGAATATGATTGAGGGTCAGCTGGGAACTAACTATCAGGCTGTATCTTTAGGGAGCTTGATTACAGAATGTGCAGCTACAGGCCTCAGATACAGAATCATAGAATGGTTTGGGTTGTAAGGGACCTTAAAGTTCGTCTAGTTCCACCCCCCTGCCAAGGGCGAGGATAAATGTATGTTCCCAACTCACCCCCACCTGTAAAGTACAGGTTAATGCTCACTGTGTTCTTGCATTATTGTCTTGTTTTATTGCAGTATTTTATTACTGCACAACTTACTCCATTTACTTAGAAAAGGGAGCATATCTTTTAAGACAGAACAGTGTTTTACCTCTCTAGGAGGAGATTTCTGTGTCTGGAATAAGAGGGAATAACCTTCCTTCTGCCAAGTGGAGTTTTAGCAAATTATTATAACATATCTTGGCATTTGTGGAGAACTTCATCCTTCCTTAGTATTTTTGAGTGGAATGGAGTATAGAAATGAAAGCTTAATGACATTCTGGTGTGCTGAGTTGGGCTAATGATTTTGGGTTTTAGCTTAAATTAGATTGTTTCCAAGACAATCCTTTAGTTAATTGTACTTAAGCCACTTAATACCAGAGTCTCTTTTTGGCTTCCTGTGCTGCTGCCTGTGTGGCCTGCTGCTGTCTGCGGTCAGGAGCATGAGCTTTCTTAGAGAAACAGCTGAAAATGGCATCAGAGAAGGCATAGAATATAGAAAGAAAAAGAAGTGAGGAACAGTAACAGAATAATGGATACTAAGTATTAGCCTGAAAAAAAATGGGTGGGTTGCACATGTAGCTGGGAGATGATTTAGACAGAAACAAAGCAATTAGAGCAAAAACTTCTCTGGAAGAGGCATAAACAGTACTTTCTTGAGCTCTTAATAAAAATGTAGGCGTCCCTGCAGTCGCTGGGGTAAAACTTGGAGGAGACTGACCATGTAGAGCAGGAGCCTTTGGATGACTGGAACCATCAACTTTCCAATTAAATTACAGAGTAATGCTCTGTTGTTTGAACTTGGGAAAACATGCAGAAGAAAAGCCTACTGAGAATACCTTATGACAGCATATGACTTTATTTGGAAAAGAGGTAATTAAAAAAAGTGTGCATAGGCAGAGCTGGTACCAGATCTGGTTTAAAAATTTTAAACTGTTGTTGAAAAAAATAGCATTTCAGATTTTATGTATGGTATTGTTTCTCTGAAATGCATAGCTGAGGAAAGTAAGAAAAATGTGAGCAAAATCCTGCGACAAGTTACTGAAAAGTCAGGGTTTTTTCCCTTGCACATTTTCAGTAAATAACCTGCATCAGTCACTTAGGCTTCTTAGTGCATACAAGGGTGTATCAGATGCAGTTATTGGGGTAAATGGCAATGAATCTGGTGTTGGTCAATATTTTCTCTAAGATAACCTGGATAATGTAATGGAAACTCCGTAAGCAATTTTTGAATGACAGCAAGCTGCAAAAAGGTGCCAGAATGGAGGAGGACAGAACTAGAATTATAAGTGATGAAAGAGTCAAGAAAATCTTGAAAAGAGTAGCAATCCGTTAATAATGACATAGAAGATCACGCATCTGTGTGGGAATAAGCATTATCCTATGTGACTTTGGAGGTAAATGGCCACATAAGGGCTGTAGTGAGGAACTGGGGAGATACTGCAGACTGCAAGATGAGCAGAGAATGTTGTAGGGAAGGAGGCAAACGTACTGGCTATTATGGACAAATCACACTTTATGACAATCAGCCTCACACACCCTGTTCTGGGTTCTGCTCCCCACGAAAGGTGAGGACCACTAGGGGACAATCCAGAGCAACATAAAGCTCTCTTATCCCTCTTTGAGTTGTAAACATGAGATAATTCCAGTACAGCTCCTGCACATGTCCTACATATGTCTCAGATCTTTACATTGCGAACTCTGCAAACAAATGATGCCAAGAATAGTATTAAAGCACAGCACAGATGAGGTAGTATCAGGCTGAGAATGTAGAAAAAAAGTATACAAGTGACAAAGCAGGGTAAGTATCGAACCTTACATCTTCATAGCACTGCCATCAGAATACTGCTTTCTGTCTTTATTTAGCTGTCTCGTTTCCCTTGCTTGGAAGTGTAGGAAATCTAAATCCATTCCCTTGATTCTTGCAGTTAGCAGTTGAATGCCCTTCTTATAGGTCTCTTCTGCATTTCTAGGCTATGTAGGTAACTTTTGATGGATGCTTGTGGAAGGTGGTGATTCAGAATGTCTTGAAAATCCTCTCTGGTGCCATTCAAGAGATGTTTGAAATAACAATCTCTCTTGCTTCTGATGTTGGCTTATGTCTGGTTTTCTTTCATGACTTTCATAGGTCCTTGTGAATTAAGCACTTCTGGCTGTTCTGCTGGAGTTGAGAGGTATGGGAGAGTCACTGCTGTCTTTAGGAAGACAGGTGGGGTGTTCATGTGCCTGCCTGTTGTGTGCTGAAGGGGCATGCCCTGCTGCAAACAGCTGAGTAGATACTGATGGGTCTTTGTTCCGGCTCAGCATGCTGCTTGAACGCTTTTAAGGTGAAGGTGATTATTTTAGTGGTGAAAATGGGACCATCCACCAGCCTTTCCTAACCTGACTACAGAATTGATGACTGGAAGCTTCTCTTTATCCTGCACAACGGAGGACGTGGATATCCCATCAAAACAATGCTTATTACTGAACATTTGGAATTCTTTCTTTTTTTTTTTTTTTTTAGCAGTAAGAGGGGCATTGGTTTTTTGTGGTTCTTTATTGAGTTGTGGACTGAGTTCAGGTATCTGAGGTACTCTCAGTCCTGTATTATTGGTGAAAGTGTTGACTAATATTTAAATGTGCGTTGTATCCTGTCTGATAGACCTGACAATATGCAGTGTCCCTCTAATGACACTTTGTAGCAAAAGTTTTTAAAGCAGTATCATTTGTTTTGTAGCTTTTGTTTCCTTCAGGCTAACAAACCCCTCCTATGTTTGTAGAGGTTAAGGCTTTTTGCTCTTTGCAAGAGTTTCAAACTATTTACTAAGGATATAGCCTCCAGTGTGAGCAGAGGGACATTAGAAAACCATACAACTGAATTAAGGTCCTCCAAGGGGAAAAATGGCTGGAAGCAGCTCAGGTCTCTACATTGAGCTGTTGAAGTTGAACTTCCAAGTTTCTAATCAAAAGCTGAAACCAGATGGAATTAAAATGTGAGGAGTAATATGAAAAATATGTTGCAGAGAAGATCAAATGGAAGAAAGAAAATGAAAATGTTCTAAATTGACTGCAGAGTTCCTTCAAAAGCAGCTTGATGGGAGAGTAACCCAGTTCAGACTTCACCTCTAGTTTGTCAGTAGGTGAAACAATGTAGAGCTCTGTGGAGCTGGGGGTGTGCCCTGCAACACTGCTCTTGCCAGCACTGAATAGCTGAGGTTTTTGATGTTACTAAATTAGAGGTCGGAATCTAACAGGCTTTCTGTGATCTCTTAAGGCTCCCTTTGCAGCATCCAGTTGAAAAGTCAACAATTGAAAGCAAGTGTCTCCTCTGCTGGTAAAATTTTGCTCTAATTTCTTTTACTTTGAGGCAGTAGGATGACTTCTCTGCCCTCATGTGGAAGAGCAAGAGTGAGAAGAATTTGAAGCCTCATGATCCAAAGATCCAACAATTCAAGGAGGAGAAGGGGAAATAAATAATTAAATCACTCCAACAAGCAGGATATGTCCTTATTCAGAGAGCAGAAATACCATTCTTTCCTTCTTTGGGGAATATATGAGCAGAAAAATGAACTGAGAGACAATAACATAAGTGTTGTCAAAGTATTCCGAAAAACAACTGAGATTTGTGCAGATGCCAAGTCTAGCTTTGGCTAATTCTCTTGTAGGAATTTTATAGAACAATTTTCTGAATTGCATTAATATAAAGAACCGTGTCTTGCAGGTTATACCTCCTGGGGAGTCCTTCTGCTGTGCCTTTTGCAACTGCTCTTGTCTGTCCCACATTGGCCTTTTCAGCCATCAGCGTGCTTGTAAAAAGCGCTGATGAAAAGCATGGATGGAACCCTCCCTGGGTCTTCGTTCGCAAAGCCTAGCCATGATGATGATGATGATACTTTGGATGGTCTGGGTCTGGATTGTGGGAAGTAAAGGTGATTTCCTGGTGAGGTTTCAGAGGCCAAAAGTACATATGCTTTTGAAATACAAAAAAGTTATATATAAATTAAAAGATGGTGAAATGTTAAGAGAAGGGAATGAAAAGAATAGACAGCAAAAGTGAAGCCAGATTTCAACTGTAAGAGTAATATAATATATAATATTATTTTTATTTTTCTGGACTACTCGCCACAGTAGTGAGCAGTAAGAAGTTTCTTTGCTACCTCCGTATCTAGTGTTCTGAGTTTTACATAAACTGGCATTCTGCTGTTATTTGTATGGTAACAGCACACAGCAAGGTGCCCTGTGCCAGCAAGGGGAGTGGGGCCCCCTGTGGTTCAAAGGAGGAGGAGGTCGCTCTGTCACTTGAAGAAACACTGTAATCTGTTGATAACATATGTTAGCACTGTTAGCCTATCAAATGATACAGCTCAATGTCATTGATAGGAGGGGTATCAAAGGTGTGACAAGCTGGTATGGAATATCTGCAGTCCATGATAATGGTTTATTATTTTTTATATGTCAACCATGACAAGAAAGATGATGAGGAGTAGTATGCACTTGCACAGAAAGTTGATTACTTTCTGTAGCATTTTGCCTCCTGCAGCAGGTTTGTATCATGCAACTGAATGTATGGTTTTGTGTCCTTCTGCATAACTTGGAAGAAACTGAACTCTTTCCACTGTTGAAGTGCATTTGTCTTTCCCAGGTACGTGTTTCCCCAACTCCTGGTAGGATTAGTGTATCATCAAGCTCCAGTTCAGTTTCAAAACTGTAGCATTTTTGGTCATAGTACAAAGCATAATACTGTATATACATTGCTTTCACTCTGAGCCCATTCAAGAAGACAAAGATTTGACTGAGCATCCATAATCTATGAATTCAGGAGGCTGATAACATCTCTTACTCTGGGTTTTAGCCTGTAGCTTAATTGAATACAAATTTGGAGTTGTCTCTTGGTGAAGCTATCTTAATGAGGATAATTTAATAATGCAGCTGCTAGCTAGAGTCTTTTTGTCTTGCTATATTCCTCCTGTTTTTTATAGATTCTGAGACTTGATGATAAAATTTGCTGCTATTTTTCCTCTTCTTGTAAAAGCATAAGAAGTATTCCTTTATTGAGTGGCAAGATATATGCTATTGATTAGGTTCTTCTGATCTCATAGATCTCAGAACTGTGGGGGATTAGTGCATTCTTTTGTTTGGGACTTAAATTATATCCAGATCTTTACAGCTGTTGAGCAAGTATGCGCAGTGGCCTTTCTTCTGTAAGCATCCACTTTTGGCCCCTGTTGGAAACTGGGTGCTGAAGTAGCAAGCCTTTGGCCTTTGGACTTGAATACATCAGATTTTTCTTTAATTTTCTAAAACGTGCATTAGAGCTACAGGCAGCATGGAATTTTCAGGAAGGACTCTCAGTTAAACCAGATTTTACTCTATTTAATCTTTTTTCAGCTATGCATAGTATTTAACTTCAAGCAATTGTATTTTTCTCAGAAAAAGACCTTGCAATGGAGTTGAAGAGATGGTGCATGTCTCATGGTGGTCTGTTTATGTAAAATGTGCAGCTCTGGAATGCATTTGTGTGAATGAGTAAGATCAACTCTTGGTAGTACCTTGACTAGGAAACCTGCTTAGGTGGCAGACTGGCTGTACCTGGCACCCAAAGCCAGCCACTCACTGTGTTCTCTTTCTACCTGGCATTGGTACTTCCCTCTGGTGGTTTTGATTGCAGTGTTCTTGCTCTTCACCTTTTTTCCTTTGCTGTGGCAGCTGTTGTCTCGATGGGAATAGTTGCTTCTCTCAACCTTCTGGTTATGCTGTGGCATAGTAGAGGTGCTAAGACCATTTTCCTTCTTCAGATTTCATGCTGCATTTGCGCTTTCCAAATTCCAGTCCCCACATGCTTACCTCTCATGTTCGATTGAAGAATACAGTCTGTTTAGCTGAATATTTACTAAGGACTCTCAAAACCTGAAATCTAGCAGGTCAGGAAGGGAGAGGGCTTGGAGGAGGGGGCTGTTCTATTTCTGAACTCTCATGATATTTGAGTCATACAGAGTTGAACCCAGTCATTGGTGCTAGAGAACATAAGCATGAATGCACTGAAATCTCTTTGGAATATTACTCTGTGTGAATAGGTCATTTACTCTGAAACATACAATCACAGTATAATGTTTTTTAATGTATTTCTGTAACCGTGCTTTTTGTTATAGGCAAACCACAGGCACATCTCTAAGGAGTGTTGTTTGGTGCAGTACTTTGTCTGAACATTTTCCCACTGGATCTGATCCAGTCTGAGATGGCAACTGTCGTGAGAATGCAACAAATCATTCTGGGAAGTATCTGAATTTGCCCCTATTGGTCAAAGCAATGTTTATGCACAGCCAGAACCACATGACAGAGGAGAGGGTACTCTTGAACCCTGTTAGTAATATGTGCTAAAAAAATACCAGAGCTCCCAATTTTTTTTGTGTGTGAGTAAACCACAAAACTACTGTTTGCTAGTTTGAACAACTCCTGATTTGAACATCAGTGGAAAAAAGCCAGGAAAGCAACTGGAGTCAGTCCAGAAACATTTTTTTATCCTCATAGCGACTTTATTCAAACAAACAAAAACCCTCAAGCAAACTCCACAAAAAAGCCTTTTCAAAAATGTACATTTTCTTTCAAAGTGTATTTTGGGGCCTTACAGTGATTGCTTGAGATGTGGTGCCTACATGAAGACTGCCAGTAGGAAGCTGTCAAAATAAGTGTCATAAGTGTACACATTTTTGCTCATTTTCAGTCCTACCTCAGATCAGCATAAATCATTGTTAATTTCCTACAGGGCAATTTCTTTGCCTCTACAAGGTATCTGAAAATGATGAGCCTTACAGAGAGGTACAGTCAACAGTTTTCCAGCAGAGTAAATTGGAGAGCTGTCATACAAACAGGGCAGATGACCAAGGAAGTCTGCTATTTCCATAGATTTTTCTGAATGCCCTAATGTGGTGGTTTTGTCTCCAACTGTAACTGATGCTGAAGTTGCAAAATAAAGCATTTAATACCTGTCTGAGGGAATGATCTAAGATACTTGGATGACGGAGGCTCGGTCAGAGAGTGAAGCAGGTTGACAGGACTACTGTTGTTGCAGCCTGTTCTGTATGAACCCAGTTGCTCCTGCCTTCAGCTGCTGTTTGTTTAGGATATTGATTGGCAAGGTCCTTTAAGTAAGGAATGATACCTGAAGACCCACACTGATTGATTGGGCCCCACTGTGTATGGTCACCTGCCTGGTGAGTGACTAAGGGCATCTTCTGTGCCTCACTCATCAGGGGAACAGTTTGAGAAACAAACAGGCAGAAAAATAGAAAATGAATATTGGTGGGATTAGATGCAAAATAGGTAAGTATTGTAAAAAATGGGCAAAAATAGAATGAGAGCTTCTGCAGTTGAGGAATATTTCAAAAATATTATTAATAAGCTAGATCCTGAGCACAAAAATAAAAAATGAAGTAAGAATGGGATGGAGCAAAGTTTGTTGTGTTTGGCTTCAGTGATCTGCTTTGGGAGTGCACTTTGAAAGAGAACTTCAAGAACCATTGTCATCTTAGAATGAGAGATCTACTTCCATCATTAGTAAGTAAACAGTCCCAGTTTAGAAGAGCACTTTCCCATTAGGCACAGCCTTTCCTATGTTACTGGTCACCTAAATTTTTTTCTATGATACTAAAAACCTTTAAAAATCTTTTTGCTCCCCTTATCTATTCTGATTTTATAGTCTCGGGAAACTAAGGGAGGACAAAGGACTTTTCATACACTTGTAGTATTCTGGTCACCTTCAGTTCTTCATCTTATGTAGTTACATACAGCTGTTCAGATTCAGAATATTTTTAACCTAAGCCTGTAGTATTTCTGTTTGCTAAATAGTATTTATGACAGACCTTTAATGTTACTGTAACATAGCAAACTGAATTTTGGAATTGGTACACAGTTCAACTCCTAAATTGGACAAGTTCTTCTTCAACTAGCACCTGTAACAAAAATCTTGTTATTTATTAGTTATGAGATCTCTCACAAGGGAATTTGGATTGTGCGCGTTCCTTCCTTCCTGCCACAGCTTGACTTGTTCTCAGAGTTGGATTCTGTGCAGTAGAATTGGAATCTAACCAAATCAAATGATTCAAGAGGAAAAAGGAAAACAAAACAACATCCCCCCAGGATACATATGATCAGTAGCAACAGGAGATGTGCTTTTCATAGAGATGCTGAGAGCATCTGCACTGTGTTCATCAGAGGCTAAAGATACTGCCTAGGTTGAATGTTGTTGCATAGTTTGTGACTGTATGATTCTTTTCTCAAATGATCACACTTTGAATCACAAACTTAAAGGCATGATCTTGCTAAATGTCTGAAGAGGGGCCACTGTATGTGCTGGGTTATGTAAATAGAAGTGATACAAAAGAGACAATTGGTGAGTCAGTGCATTCATTACAGACTTGCCTTTTCCAGGCAGAAGGAGCCATCACATACTAACTGAATTGGAATAAGGGAAGCACCATTTTGCAGAGCAAGTAGGATGGATTTTGTGCTTTAATACTGGCTGGCAATATTCAATTTAAAAGCCATGTGCCAAAAGCACTGCTTTAACACAAACGAAAGCATTTAAAGAAGTAATCCATGTAACTGATTTAGACATGGGCATTTCTGAGAGGTTTTTTTTTGTGTAAAGCAAGAAAAATTTGTCCTCCAGAACAGTTTGGCAGAAGCACAAAAGAAGAACCTCTTAACCCACCCTAGTGACTTTAATTACAGTCAGATTGTAGTGTCCCCATCACTTGGACAAGAGGTGGACAGTAAAACTTGGAGCTTCCTTGTTCCTTTTAATTTCTTGGAGAGTTTAGGTAAACCTTCTAAAAGCTAAGAGAATATTCTGATTCCATCAGGAAATATTTGGTGCCATTTGAAGTCTGTAAGGACTCTAAGGAGAACTTAACTCTGCAGCAGTGCTTACTACATGGATGAAGTAAAAAAGTTATCATTGCAGGAACAGTTACTGCTAGGGGTGTAAGGACAAAATACTTTATCTGGTAATAATAATTCACTAAGGGTGCACTTTTCCAGATATTTCTTATCTCCAGATAAGAATAGAAATTTTTCAAGAAATGCCAAGCCTTACGGGATTGGAATTACCAGATTAATTTGTGAGACACTTTCAATTGCAGTTTTGTTCTGTTGGTGGTAAAATAATGGCACTGTCCATTAACCTGGAAGTTCGGGATGAGTAGAAGCTTCATTTTTCCCTCGTCTCATTTTGTCATGTATGGTAAGGAGCATTTGTAAGGCAGATTTGTTACTTTTGTCCTTTGCTTTAAGGCCACTGAAGAGCACAGACAGGACTCTGTTCCAAGTCCACTTTTTTCTTTGCTTTTGTTTCACTGATCTCCCTCAATCTCTTCTGTGATGACTGGGGGGTGGCTGCCACTGCTTTTGTCTTCTGCTACTGTGTCAGAGAATCTGATGCCTACATGTTTACACTAAAAGTATTCCTTAGTCCTCGTTGCCTTTTCTTGCTCAAGAACAAGTTGTCTTTATTTGGGGAACGCAGGACAGTCAGGAGCATGCCCTCTCCTTGACCTTTCAAATAACTGAGTATTCATGCGAATATTGCAAGCATGTTCTGGAGAGAGCAAGACATTCTAGCTGGAATATTGCTGTCCCACACCATAACCACCTATTAGAGAGAGCTGAAAAGTGGCATAGCCATTATTATCAGCAATGGTCTCTGTCTCGGTGTCTTCCACTGCACACAGGCTGGCACTATCATACCAGAAAGTGTATCTTGCCTGGGTTTGGTTATTTCCACTGGCACTGTTTTGCCACAGTGCATTTTCTCTAGAGATACTCTGTCCTTCTTTGCTCTTTACATGGAGGAAGCAAATGTCAGGTCTGCTTTTTTCATTAAAGAAATAACTGTGCATGAGTGAAGGCAAGGGTGAAAGTGTGCCCTTTAGGATCTGGAAAGAGCCAAGCTGAAAAACCTTAATGGTATTTGTTTTGAAACAGTTTATGCAATGGGTAACAGCTGGTCTTCCAAAGGAAACAATGAGGGAAACTGCAGCTTTAGTCATAGTGCAATGACTGAAACGTGCCTTACAGGCCTCAGGCTTCTGGAGACCAGTGTACCCCAAAGCACAGAAATTATGGACGTAGGGTTATTTTGGGGCTGCTTGCTAAAACACAGCCTCAGTGATCGTGAAGGTTTTATTGTTTTGGAGGTTTTGTGTTCATTTGTTTATTTTTAAATTTTCTTCTCCTGTGCATGAAAAGACTTGCTCCTGTGTCCTTATTGCCAAAATACTGGCTTCAGAGAATTTAAAAATTTTAACGCTAAGCCACATGAACTTTTTTTGTTTAGGTAAGTAAATTGATATGCAAGTCAATGCTCCCAAGTAATGAGCTGTAAAATACCGTTTTAATGCAAAAATACATACGTCTAGATTCTACTCTTGTGCAGACAAATGTTCCAGAATAATTCAGGACAGATTATTTTTGCAGGGAAAATAATTTGGCAGTTTCAGAGGAATGCACTGAACATCTTACTTAGAAATTTGTCTAGCAACATGAAGAACTAGTATTTATACCAGGAGTTCACTAAGGTGATTAATTATATAAGATTAATATTTTTTTTGGATAATCAGTAAAACTGGAAACACGCTTTGAAAGGCCTTTATCAGTCTCTTGGTAGTTAAAACTTTCAATTTAAAATTCATCTACAGGATTTTCACAGTAAACTGGCAGATTTTGTGAGAAAGATTCTTTTGTTGTGGAAGAGAGGAGTATGTGTGGAAAACACTTTCTTTTTGCAGACTGGTGGACCAAGATTGGTCAGTGGTCATGTGAATGTTTCAGAGTCATAGGGCTGAATGAGGTGAAGGTGAACATTTTTTGAGGACTTCTGCTGGTAAAGTAATTGCAAAAAACAGAAAGGGTTTCCAAAAGAGTTTAATAAATAATGAGGTTCTTTATGTACTGTATAAACTATAAATATACCATGCAGTCCTTTATAACTTAAAATAATTTACAGACTGAGGTAGGGGGGTAGGAGGATGCCATCATAAGATTTAGATCCATGTCAGGGTCTCCCTGACTTCCTGCTGAGCACACACACACAGGCTGTGTCAATTCGGATAAACCTCCAGGCTGCTTGCTTGCCCTCCATTGTCAGGGCTTTGACAAAGGTGTGAGTTGTGGTGCAGTAAGAGTTCCAGTGCTTTGCATCGATCCCTCGGCACCCACTGGAGACAGGCTTGGGCTCCCTGCACTTGGTCTCAAAAAAGTACTGCTTAAAAACATTGTTGTTAATGTTGACCTCTCCCAACACTGTCACCTCTTTGCCTTTAATGTCAGTGGCTGTGGTTTTGTCCCCAACCCACATGCTGACACTGTCACACACTGAGAACTCTCCCCGGTGTAATACCGGATGCGTATTCCTCTTGGTCCTGGCAGTCCTGTTGAGAGAACCTGCACTGCTGAGCAATCCCATGTTGTGTGCTTGCCCTGACACTGGGGGGGGCTGAGTGCTGAAGAGCACCCGAGGAGACCGGAAACGCCTCTTCTTAAAAAACTTTGGGTCCACAGTGATATTTACAGGTCCTCTTCTACCTGTCGTCCAAGTAGAGTGTCCATGGGATGTCTGTGGAGCTGCCGTGGGAATGTGGTACCTGTTACTCGGGTGGGTGTTGAGCAGGGAGTGGTCTGCAGGATACTGCAGTGGAGCATTGTCCTCTGACTTTGGAGCTGCCTGTGTGCCGATCAAAAAAGCTATAATCAGAGTGTAGTACAGCATGGACATTACGCTATGCACCTAGAACAAAAGAAAAATGTAATGTTACAGTAAGCCATGCTGGCACAAATGGATGTCATTGCTGACAATAAATGTATGAGATACCCAGGATCATACAGATTCCATCAGGTGTTCATGTGGGTGCCAGATGTTGTTCTTCCAGAAGAGCTCATTCATACACCATAAATGTTCTTAATAAAGCGAGAACATTAGAAAATAATAGCTAGATTATTATTAATTCCTCTGGTATTTGTTATTAGGACTCTGTTTATGAAGCACTTGTTTGGTGTTATTAATGTGGAGACCATATGGTGACAGCATGTTCCCAGGAGTAAAATCTCCAGTGATTTTAGCAGCAACCTTTTTGGCCAGAGCTGATCTCTTGGCTGCAAATGCCTTGCAGAGGAGTAGAAGCTGTCCTTTGGCTAAAATAGCTGTCCATTCTGTTAATTTGTCTGCAGAGGTGTCCTTGGGTCTGGGGTGGGGACCACCAAGCTGGTAACTTGGGGAGGGAGGGAGGCCCAGTGAACGGTTCCGTTATCACACACTCCCATCTGCCATGGGGACAAGGCCGCACCACTGTGGATGGCTCAGCAGCCTCCATCTTATCCCATCTGCCCTTTCTGGACATGCCACATTGGTGACATTGGTCAGAAAAAGACCAGGCTCCTTCCCAGAAGAGTTCAGGCATCATATGTCACAAGGGGCAGATGGGATATTTCCACGTTCAAGCTGCCTGTTAGGAAAAGTACCAGTATTATGTAGGAGCACTCAGGGTGACATGCTGCTTTTGGTTTGGTTAGGTATAGTGTAACTAAAATTGTTGTGGCTCTAGTACTGGGAATTGTGTACAGTGAAACCTCTTCCTTTCTTCAGACTGTCATAAGCAAGAACTGTCACTACATAGCAGATCCAGTGCCAGTCACCCTCTGGAGAATATGTGCATCTGTTTGAGTGTGGAAAAGTGTAAGACAAGTGTCTGAAACTTTGCTAAGAACACTTCTATGCTGGAAGATCAGCAGTAGTAGTTCCTTGCTAGGTATCAACCATGTGTGGACTAATTCAACCATATGTTGGGTTAACAAATCAGCTGCAGGCTTCTTGGGAGTCAAAAAATCATCTGAAATTGCTGTTAAGGGCAGACATTGTATTTCCTCTGTGAAGCCTTAATAAACAGAGAAAGGGTATAAACAAAAAACCTACCAAGTGAGGCTCCTCCCTGTCTCCTTGCCTTGTTTTGCCTGACATGTCTCAGCTGGCCCTGAATTGTGTTGTGTCCGGCCAGCAGGCAGGCAGCCGCACATGGGCTGGACAAACAGGGTTTTGTGAGAGAGGAATCAGCCTCTGCAGTTCACTGTGATTTCCCAGCATGTCTTAATGTTTTTTTCTGGGTGTGGGTCAATTACTGTTGAAATTCCCCCTCTCAGTTTTTCTGTTCAGCTTTCTCAGACTAGAATCCCAAGCAGTACTGAAACCCTCAACCAGGGCCTTAGCTTTTCTAGAGCATAGTCTTGTAGAAAATTCAGAACCCTAAGATGTCCCATAGGGTCCTGTGTGGATAGTCTTGTCTCAGACAAGAGCTGAAATGGAATAAACAGCAGTGTTTGTTCATGGCTGGCCATGCATTTAAGAAATGAGCAGGAGATGGCAAGTGAAGATACTGACTGAAGAAGGTGAAGATGCTACAGTTCCTGCGTCAAGGGGATAAAAACAGAGAAAGGCCAAAAGCCACATTAGCAGGTTTCTGTGCAACAGTTAGTCTAGAAGAATTGAGGACAAAACGGAGGTGAGGAGGGTCACGTCTCTCTCACAGAGAAAATCCTTACTGTTCCAAAGCTGCTTTAATATGCTTAAAAGAAGGCTGAGGGTTCTTGCTTTCCCACATGCTGCTCATGCCTAAGCAGTCATCATCATCTCTGTAAGGAAATGGAGCTGGGTGTAGCTCAATAGCTTGGCTCTGCATGATTCAGAGTGTAACCCCTTGTTCTGCAACCAAATTAAAATCAGATGGTTCATTACATCTCTAAAGAGTTAGCTTTCCTGACAGAAATGTTAATGGAAAAGGTTTGCAGAACAAAATCCAGACACAATTTAGACATGCAAATAGCAGTCTCAAACTATTGTGTTTATACATAAACCCTTTTAAAATTATTTCCTTCTATAGAAAAGAGACATTGCAGTGTCAGCAAAGAGCTGTTTCTGGTTTTGTGCTATACAAGATTCACTGCTCTAAAAGGCAGCCACATTTATCTCCCTTCTCCGAGTTTCTTATGTTGCATGTGCTAAATTATTGCTCTAAGGCCATAAATACAAAATCAAAAAGATCTCACCTGCTTGCCTTTTTTTTAGACTTGCCTTGTATTTCCTCTCCTTGTGGTAAAGCATTCTGTGGGGAGTGTGGCCTAAACACAGACAAAATGTATTTGGGATACTTGGTAGTTATTCTAAAGATTCAAAATTGAATCTTTTAATCAGTTATTAAATTCATGGAAGATAGAAACTGTCAGATTAAAAAAGTGGACTGCACTTGATGACAACACAAGCAAAAAAATGTTACCATTTGATGAATAGGTATGCCTTAGGCTGTGAAGATGGACTGTTTTTGCTGCCAGGTACAGATATTTTACAGGCTATTTTGGGGGGGCTGTTTCTAAACTTTGTCACATATGTGGTTACTAGACCCTTTGGGGGTGGTTTCTAGAAGTATTCACAGGGCATGCATGCCCAGTGCAGCCTTCTGAACGTCCAGGGAGATGCACAGCAGCCAATGCTAGTGCTGCTAGTACGTGGGTATCTGTTTGTAACATTGCCTACAAAGGTTATCATGGGCATTTTGATACCAAAAATACAAATCCTGTACTAAAACAGAGGATGTTTAATGAGGACTGTGACTTCTAAATGGACCATCTCTAATTATAAGTAAACTTTCCCCACGAAAGATGCAATGTCTAGAGACAGAATAAAAGAAGGCAGAATGAGTAGAAACTCCCATTTTAGCCAGACAGTAGCTATCTAATGGGTATCAGTGAAGCAACTTAAGTCAAAGAACTAAGCTTTTCCAAACATAAGTGTTAAATGCAGACTGCCTTCATTCTTTAGAAGGTAAACCAAACATTTTGTTAAGTTCACGACAACAAGTCTCTTCCCCATTTGTAAGTTGGTCAGGTTGCATTTAAACACAACTTCAGGCTACTGTGTGATACCAGTAGTAGACATTTTCATTCTGCTGTGAGAAGATTGTGCGTGTTGTGCTTACCTCCAAGTGTACTGCACAAAATCCTGCTCCCCCAGCAAGGTCTTTATTTCATCCAGATGCTGAGTTGGGGTTGGCTGCAGCATGCCATCAGGCCAATTTGACTGTGTAGCGGAATCTGGGAGTTGCTTATTCTCTGTTCTGCTAGAATAGAAGTATTTGCTTCAGTAATTGGCCAGCAAATAAGTGTTTTCCCCACTTGATAACAGCAGTACAGGGACAAATCCACTTGCTTAGCTCTCTGAACTGTGCCTTTCTCACTGTTACAAGGCAGAGGTTGTCTAAAGTGCAGTTCTCTACTTTGAAGAGCATCACATCTGTAAGACAGAACTACCTTTACTCAGCATCTTTACCACACCATGGTTAAGGTAAAGACTCACCAAAACCAGGAATGATGCAGTACCTGCTGATGTCACTATCTGAGCTCAGTTTGCACAGTAGGGATAGACAAACAAGGGCTCAGAACCTGTCACTGTCCACAAATCTGCCCTCCACGTGTCGTAGTTACACAGTTTGTGACCCACGCTGTCTGTCCTTACCATGTCCCGGACGTTGGAAGTCCCTTAGAGACCCTGAAGAAGGGTTGCCAATATGCATACTCCCCTATTTTTGTTTCTCCTTTGAGGTTTTGTCAACATAGTCCATAACATTGTCAGTGATTGTAGTATGCCATGTGAAATGTTTGAGCTAAGTGTGAAGAAATGCAAAGTTGGCTGAGCTGTTTTGTAGTAGTGTCACAGTGAGTAAAAGTGAGTGGAGTTAAAAAAAGTGTGCAGCTCAGCAGTCTCATCTCACAGGTTGTCCAGTGATAGTGACCAGACTCTGCTGATTGTCTGGAGCCACTCTTTGGATTTGCTGCTGTCTGTAGATCTACCTGTGTGGCTGAAGTATTTAGGAGTTAAGCTAGTTACAATAATACGAATGGGTCAGAAAGGTCACAGTTCTAAAATCCAAAGCTTTATTCTACCAGACTGAGTATAGTATATTTTTGAAAGAATGTACTAGTAAAGTAATAACCCTTTCATTGGACTCCTGACAGTTTAGTAACAGGAATGATAGAGCTATAATACGCTGGCCATTGCCAAAAATAATCCAACAACTTTTCCAAGTGTTCTTCCACTCTAAGAAAACACTACTTCAGTTCAAACTGGCTGGTTTTTAACCACAAAGGAGTTTATTTTCAGCATGTGTTGGGTTTTGTTTTTTTTTTAAAGTTCTTTTACTGTCTTCTTCCCGGATTCTTGGTTGTTGCAGAATCCAGTAAATCATGCAGTGTTCTTCAAGTGATGCTGAAGACAGCATCTATATACTTCTCCTCTACCTACCATTCCCAGAGGTTAATAAAATAGCCTACTGAAGTATTTCTTCAGAATTTGCATGCATTCAGAATTACAGACCTGGGAGGTAAAAAAAAACCCCTCTTCATTCTTATTTCTTATTCTCAGCATGTATGTTAGGAGCAGCAGCACAGTATAAATACAAAGAAGTGCTGTTAGCATGAGTGCTTCATAGGGGTTCACAGTAAAACAAATACAGTATTTACCAACTCAGGTAAGAGCTGTCTGAAAAAGTTAACAAATGAAAAATAAACCGTCAATGTCCATATTTCTTTCCTTATTTGGCAAATGCACAGTAAGGATGTCGCTAGGAAAGCTGAACAGTCTAAAAGCAGTGTTGGAAGGGGCTTAATGTAAGAGTAGAGGAGATCATCACATGCAGAAGCAGGTGGTTCTGTGGCTGAAAGACTTAGCTTACAAGCATCTGTAAGTGTAACAAGTGTCAAACAAAACAAGTATATCTAGGGAGTTCCCATTTTTTTAAACAGTTATCCTGCAGAATCAGGGGAAGAATGGGCAAAAAGTTTCCAGGAAACTTACTTAGAACTCAAAACGTAGTAAATTTACTAAATTGATTGCTTCCAATAAGAATAACAGTGCTTGAAACTGTTGTCAGGTCTCGGTATAGATTGCTGTTCCTTGTGAAACCCCTAAATTTGTAACTCTTGATTCCAGCGCAGATCAATTTCGCTTCAAACTGGGGTACTTGGACACTTAGCAACTGAGTTACAAAGCATGTAAAGATTAATGTGAGAGTTTGGGAATTCCACATGCAACTTACAGATTTGTCATTTCTCTGTGAAAGCAGCCATTGAATTTTGGCAGCTCTGTTATTGCTAGGATACAGAAATACAGCTTTTTTTAAACCAGGAAGCATTGATAAAATATCATTACAGTGGGGAGAAAAAATGGTCTGCTGTGGTGAAGTAGGTCACGACTTCCACTTGTACAACTGGAAATACAGCATGGACAGTTGGACTCCAGGACATCACCCACTTTTTCTCCCCGGGACACTGAACAGTGCAGCTTCTCACCTCAGGAATGTTCATGTTTTGTTTTAAACTTTCTACTGGAGAGAAAATGGAAGCTTGATTTAGCACAAATCCAGCAGGCCAGCAGTAGCGATGTTTGATCAACATAAACTCCTCCCTCAGGTATTCAGCTAGCTGTGACAAAACAATCAGAAAGACTTGCTTTGCACATCTGTTGCAGTCCTAATGTTATAAATAGCTTTCTCGGAGGATATCTTTTAAACAGAAGTGACTGGACTTAACCAGCCCAGGAGGTTTCCTCCCACTTTTGTGTTCTGTAATCAGCTGTTTTTAAGTATTAATATTACATACACTTGGTGGTAGCTGGAAAAACACACATTTTGCTACATTTCAGGATACTTTTACATTTTCATTTAAAGTAGATTGATTTTGCTCTTTCATTGATGCAGCAGGAAAGGCTGAGGGAAACAGATGAAAACCTGCTACTTAAATTTACTTGGAAAATGTGTAATTACATTTCAAAAAGTTCATGGTCTTCTAATGTTTCTTATTTTGGGTTATCTTTGACTGTAACATCATGAACAATGGACAACTTTCTAGTAGGGAAATTTGCTCTGGGGATTATAAGAACTTCCCAGTATCCATCAGTCCCAAGCTGTTCAGATCACTCTGAGAAGAATCATCCTTGAGATTAAGAACAGTTTCCTGTTTTCTCATATGTGTAGAATGAAAACAACTACTTTCTTCTTTACTGCCAGTGCAGTGCAGTTAAGATAATATTTAAGTCTAAAAGGAATATGAATTCTAATAATTTGAGACTGAGAGGCCTTGAAGGGAATCCTTAAGCCGTTATGACTAAGAGCTGTGTCAGAGGCTCTGCATTTCAGCTTTCCTTGATCTTAGCTGATGAGCAAGAAGATGAGAATTTCTCATGGACTCACGATTTCATTCCTCTATTATATCTTCAGTGACTCATCCTGTAAATAAGAGCTTTATGTGTGCTTAAAGAGCCAGCTGGAAGCTACCTGTGTCTCATATACTTCCTTTTGTTCCAAATGCCTCCAGTACGGAAATGTTCCTTTGAGTATTTCCAGTGAGAGCAGTAGACTGAGAAAAATGCTGCCCTGCAGCAGTGAGCAATGCTTGAGCATGCATCATGTCACCACAATCATCGTCATCACAGGATGTGCAACAAATATCTACCTCTGAATTTCTGACTCAAGTTTAGTCTAGGCAAAGGTAATAAGAAGAATGCTTGATAGCCCATTGTGCATCTGTCCATTTTGGGTACTCAAGGGAAAATAGCACTATGAATCTTGACCTGCGGGGTGGGGATTCACCAAATCGGAAGCCAATAAGGCTTTGGATGGGAATGGCTTATTTGCAGGAGCCTAGTTTTATTGCTTTTATCCTGCTGAACCAGTACATAAATACTTCAATTGCTACTGCCTCTGGAGAGAAGCCCCAAAAGAGGAAAGCAAGTCTCTTGCCCTTCACCTTTGTTGACGCTGCATTCCCTCAGAGCATGTGGTGCCAAGTGAAGCTACTTGATGGGAGAGATCCAGCCTGCAGCAGCAGGTGGTGGTTTCCTGCAGTAGGTGATGGAGATTCGTGGCACAGAACAGACAGAGCTCGACTTTAAAAGGCTCACTTTGTAAATACTGAGTTGCAAAACAGAATTACCACTTCCATTTTGAAGAATGCAATGTTTGACATTGTGATACTTTCACCTGTAGAATATGCTCATGGGAATTCATGTCATCAACAGTTGTCTGAAATGTGGCTTCCTTTGGAAAACAGTACATGACCTTCAGGTCGTGATGGTGATACCAGTAAAAACTTGCAATGGAATGCAGCTCTTGATAGTGCTAAACATGCACAGAGCCACCCCTGACAGAAGAGAAAATTCTATCCTATTGAAGATAAACAGTCATAAAAGATAGAGAAATTGTCTGTCAGGGTAAAAGTCTCTTTAAATACAGTGAAGGAAAAATGAATTAATGGTCAGTTACCAAAACCAGTGAGAAATCTCTGAAAATACATGACAGAAAACAGTTGCCTTAGAAGGAGCATGTGAATCTGATTCTCCTGGCATAGAGCTGGTAAAACTAAGTGAGCTAGAAATAAAAACACTGTCTGGAAAGAAGTTATCTGAGCATGCTACAGTTGTATATCATCCCCATATTATCATCTATAAAGCAAATCCTAAAATTAATGATTGGCATGTAATGATTACACTGGAACTTTCAATATAGACTTCAAACTGTGTATATATTTTATAGGGCTCCAGGGTTCCATAAATTGTAGTTTGTTGGCACAAAGGAGTGACTAAAGATCTCGGTCACCGAGAGGAAAACTCCTGCAGTATAAATAAGTCCATCCTGCCAATAAAAAGTTGGATGCCTTTGAGGTCTATGGAAACAGATGCCTCCATCCTACCCAGATACCAGCCTGCATGACAGATTGCTGCTCACCTACAGTTCCTGTCCAAACACGATAAGGAGAGTTGTTGCATAGTTAACTGCTTTATTAAAACAGCAAGTCCAAAAGAACTGCATGAGGGTGGATGGACATGCATGGCCTGTCTTCTCCTTTTACACCTTTCCCAAATGGATCTTGAGCTGGCTCTGCCAAGTGTCTAGCTTGCTATAGTTGCCCCTGAGGTTTTGAACATGAATTGACTCGAAATGAAAGTACTGGAATTTCAGACTTTATGAAACTACCAAAATCAAACTGGAATTCATCTGGGAAAAGAAACTATGAGGGCAGTCAGAGTGCAATGTTACTATCCCATCTTACAGCCAAGAGTAGTTAAGGCAGAAAAATACATGATCTTTAAGGCCTAGTATTCCAACTAGTGATCCTATTCCAGCTATTCAGCAGGGAATACAAATCCTGATTCTTGTCCAAACCTTGATTAATAAGAACCAGCTGAATACGAACAGCAGTGTTAGAGTTTAATTTTTAATTTTTTTTTGCTATCCTTTTCACTTTTGTACCACTATACAACGAAATTTTGAACGAGATGTTTAGCTGTTAGACATATATTGTAGTGTAGTGCATAAAATGTAGTGACTTCAAAAATGAGGTAGAAAATAAAAATGAACTGGTATATTATGATCAGATTCCAAAGAGAGATTCCATCATCTGTTACTGTTTCTCTAGATCTTAAATTTGGAAAAGAACATCATGTAGGCACAAAGAGCAGCCAGAGATTATGGCCAAGATCCTCATGACTCTAATACTCAATGCATGTGTGTTTCAGGCTTCCTATTCATTCTTTACAACAAAAAGGAATTTTATCTTCTACAAATCTTCCGGTGCTTTTATAACTATTTTCAGTGCCTCGACAATATTATAATAGGACAGGAATTCTGAAATACAAATAGGAGGTTGAAGTGTCTCTGTACTTGGCAAGTCAAAATACAGGAAGGATGCGGCAAAGAAGGCTAGAGTTAAGATAACTTTAAGATGTATGTTCTATTGAAGCTGAGGATCTGGCTGCACTTGATTAAGGATTTTTTAGCTGGAGCAGTTAAAAATGATGTGTTGGATTTTTTTCCATTAAAAACTCTCTTAAGGCTATAGACAAAGAATTGCAAAATAAAACTCTTAACATTATGAAATGGGGATGCTGTTGTTTTAATTCAGAGATTTCTAGAGATAGTGGAGAAATAGTCAATACTAAGTCAGGATATTGCTTTGCATATGTAGGATTTTCCATCCAAAAGTATCAATTCATTTTACAAGCACTTCATGAAATGAGCTTCACCAGTAGCTTATGATCTGTCAGTAGAACTTACTTCTTTAGCAAGTGAAGAACCTGTGGAATAACAGGATTATTTCCAAGCAGTGGCTATGTTCCTTTTCTCCCTTTTTTTTAATTTTCCCTTGGAGATCTCTATTTTACCTTCATAAGACTTGTGGAGTTCAATTACCTTCTTAGTGATTGAATTTGCTCTTTATTCATTTACTTCATGCAATAATGCGGAAATTGTGACAAGAAAACTCAAATGAGAGCTTTAGAAATTGGCTTCCTTATTTTCATTGCAGTTAAAAATGGGTACTGACCACATGGGAGTCACATTCACTCTGTGCCTACCTTATTGTAACTAAGTTTTGTAAACTTTGTTGCTGGAATTTTTACTTACATTCTCTGGTATCTCTGCTCTCAGGACTTACTTTGGATTAAAGCACAGATTCTTTGTAAAGGTGCTGACATTATGCAAGATACTCCATACCTACATTTTGTTCCTGTGTGTTTTCTGTTTTGAACTGCTTTCAGCCTAGAAGATAGTCTTGAATAATTAGCAGCAAAGTAACCTTTGCAAAACTGATCCGTAGAACTGTTCAGGATGTTTGGGAAACAGGTCCTATTTTTTGCAGTCTTTCATTTGCCTTATTGTCTTTTTTTGTTCATTATATTTTCATCTGTATATGTGCCTCAAGTGGTAGAAAAACAAGTGTGTTTTTGTCAACCTTGGTAATCCATATGAGTGCCAGTTCCTTCTCTCTTTACTGTAATCCTTTTTTGAACTTTTCTTTATGGAATGAATGGATTAAAAAGCAGTAGGAGAATAAGATTACCATCCTCAGGTCCTTACTGTGATGAAGTGGTACAGCAGCAAACCCAACAGGATACGCACTTGCACTAAATCATTCCATCAGGGTCAGACAGACTTGTGTATTATTTCCTAAACAGAACAGCTGTTTGGTGCAACAGTTGTGCTGATCTGATAATGATTTGTTGAGCAGCACGCTGAAGGACCAAGCAATATATTCCCGCTGGTAAAATCTCATATTCTCAGGTGCTCAGTCCTGCCCTGGTCATGCCTGTCTTTGACATACTCTTTTCTGTTTCCTCTCCAGTGCCAAGTGTTTTCTGCTCTACATGGTTTCTGACTGTTTCCTCCTCTTTATATTCAAGTCTCCCTGCCTTCTCCTTTCACACATTGTGACCAGCTGCCTCAGAGTTAGTGCCTTAACCAATCTTTGATGCAATGCACACTGGACCTCTTAAGCATCTTAGCTGTCATCTTCTGTGGAAGGTATTTACCCATCAGTGTATTAACCCATTGCACACTGACTCAGTTGCAATGTTAGACAACTGCCAGCAACCACAAAAAGTGGTAGTAACAAAATGTGATTCTGTACATTAACAACAAAATACATATTCAGAAGAACTAATTCAAACTGCATTTCCTTATACTAGGAAAGTATAAGGAAGTACACTGAGTCAAATAAGTACACTGACTTGATTTAGGAGGTTGCTTCATTCCTATGCACTGAGGTCTCAGCTGTGCTTTAGTTGAGACTCTGACACTAAACTTATGAGATCAGAAAAATTCAGTCCAAACTTTTGCACTGTGCAAAGCTCCCAGCATGCTGAATGTGTCAGGCAGCTGCTGCACGAAAAAATCTGACTGATGCCCCCAGAGAGCAAAGATAGCTTGAACTGAGTCCATGTTTCATCTGTATAGTGTGGGCTTTTGGGCACAGGCTCAGTGAGCCACAGGCGAGTAGGAGTTTTCTGTCTTTGTATTATGTCAGAGTTTGAGAGGAGGCAGCTGCCGTCGGTGTTTTAAGATAAGAGGTTCTTCTTCCCTACCCAGATATTTAAGGTGAACTGAAATTTTTGGTGAAATTTAAATATAGGAAGGGATTTGTCTGGATCTTGAACCAGAGGCCTCTGGAACCTGACCACTCTGTGACATCCTTACCTCACACAAAGCTTGACTGTGGATCAGTGTAATATGCAGAGAAGTGAGTGATGATACAGAGTACAGGATGTCCTCCCTTGCTGGGAGTCTGCAGCTGTCTCTGAAATAAATGCCTGAGTCTTTCAACAGGTCTTCTGGTCATGCAGTTCTTCTGTGCAAAAGGACAGTTAAACAGAAAAGTATTTGTAAAGAAGAGCTCTCATCCTTTCTTATACTGTTCGTTCCCTCATACATGGATGTCCTTTAAACAGAGTGCAAAGAAGTTTAAACAAAGTTCAGGCCTCAGCAACCTCTGCTCAAGAATAGGGAAGAGCAAGTTGGACTAACCTGTCAGCCTCAACAATTCCTACAAATCTGCATTTGACAACATGCATGTGTTAGGAACATTTGTAGGGTTCTTAGATGTTAATTTTCAGTTTTCTGGCATCTTCTGATCGCTCAATGCATTTTTGGCTATGGTTAGAATGTATAATAGGGAAAATGCATCTCTGCTTTTGACTGTGCATTTGCATGTATTTGCCAGTTTTTCTAGAACTCTCTTTGGCCTTGTTCTAAATCTGAATAAATCTGAGTGCCTAAATTGCAAAGCTATGCTGATCACTGATATTGTGGCATGTCTTTACGCTGTTCACACTTCAGCTTTCTTTAGGGTTCACTGACTTCCCTGGTAAACAGAGTTTGAAATGTGGGAATTCTAATAGAAGTAGGCCAGGATTAGAAGATTAATGTTGCTGTATTTAACAGCGTATTATTTTCCTTGCTGTCTTTCATTAGATTAGGTCTGAGCCTTTTTTCCATTTCCGTCATGAGAACAATCAATAGATTGAATGTGTGAACTCTTGGAACTGGGATGATTAAACTGCTGTAACTGATTTTCTAACCCTACATTCATCAAAACAATCTTGCAGAGGCTGATTAAACAAAAACTTCTTTTAGTACTGTGTCACGTAGCTTATAGGAGATAGGGGGAAAGAGTCAGAGTGGGTGGAGGTACTTCTAAAAGTTGTGGAATAGTAACCTCATATAGGAACGAGAAGTTACAGAAACAATAACTTGTAAATAACACTTGAAGTCTGCTGCTAAGTGCAGTGCAACTTGAACTTCAGATCATGCTTCTTCCAGTTTAATAAGGGAAAGATGTTGCAGACAAATGCACATATGCTCCTAGCATGATAAGATGTGAAGAGCATTTGGTTGCTTAAACTACTAAGAAGGATGTCAGCTCTAAATCCTGTAGACTCTTCAGCTTGATGCAGCACTGTGGCTATGGGATGCTGATGCTGTTGAGAGCATTGCTACAAAATGGAACGTGTTCCTCAAACCAGTGTGGATAAAGAGTTATAGCCTGCAGGGAAGAATGCTATCTTTGTGCAAACTTAGTTAAAAAATGATACCTTCAACTCACAGATATACTGGTTTTCCTGCTAAAGAAGACTTTGAACCTCTTCCCAGAATGACAGCATTTTAATTAGAAGATTGTGAGCAAAGTCTTAATCTTGTTAATAGGAGTAGACATGGATAAGGCATAAACAAAACCCACAGCAACATAGCCTTAAAAATGAAAACCAGTGGCTTGCAGGCTAGTGACAACAATGCTAGCTAAAGCAACAATACTCCCTGTCCCTTACTTTTCATGCAAGAGTAAGCTTGACAGCGATTAAGTTGGAAAAAATACCTCTTCTGCCTTGTAACATTGAGCTACATCTTACGCAGTGATTTGAAGATGTAAAGCTGCAATGTAGGGAAATGTATTTTACATTTACAAACCAAATCCGCAGACATGTTATTATTTTCTTTAAATTTCCTTTCAGCCCTTCCAAATTCTTGTGATATTCAAGGATCAATAAGAATCTTCTCTGTAGCTGGTTCTCTTGGCTTTGCATTCTGCCTGAAATAGTACTTCTTTCTCCATGTCAGGCCTCTGGCAATGCTTACTGGAGTTAGGATTACAGTCCCCAGTGAATCCTATTTTTGCTGTCATTACCTTTTAAAGTGTTCCCCATAGCTGTCAACCTTTCTGTGCTTGGAGACCTACTTAGTGAGAAGCTGGGAGAGTGATAGATTTTGTCCGTCTAAAAACATTGTGCCTTTAACTGAGATTTGTTTAACTTTGTCATTGAAGTCCATTTACATTGTAGGTGTTTCATGACAACAAAAGAAAAATAAAATAGCTTCATCTTTACTTAGATCTTTACAAGTAGCCTTTTTCCCCCTCTTCTGTTAACTTGGTTAATAAATTCAGCACATTTTTGAATTGGAAATTGGAGGCATCATTCACCTGCAGATTCTCTGCTATGCCCTAGTAAAAGAAAGTGGCTAGATTTAGTTGCCAAAATGCAGGTGTTCTGGTTTCAGTAGCTACTTCTCTAGATAGCAGTGCCCATCACTGTCACAATCTGTGAACCTTGGGTTTATGATTGGTTCCAAATTAGGGACAAATCCTGATCAGAAAGCAACAGGAACAAAACACATCTCCTGCAAATGACAAGGACTTTATTGTGAACAGAAAACACTGGGTGCAATATTGCTGTTTGTGTTCATCGGTCAATACTATTGAGGCTGTGTTGCTGAGAACACAGCTGCGTTGGGCAGCTCACGTTTCCAGGATGAAGAACTACTGCCTTCCTAAAATTATGCTTTATGGGGAACTTGCCACTGGCTGTGGGAAGAGACGAGCCCCGAAGAGGAGATCCAAGGACTCCCTGAAACAACAGCTCAGCCTTGGCCATATTGCTCCCCTGAACTGCTCTCCTCTGGCCTCCACTCAGGAGCTCTGCACACACACTAGTGTTAATGCCGCGGATGTTTTGGAGCAGGCATGCAGGATCACTCTGGAGGAGAAAAGACAGCGTAGAAAGAATCGTGTCTTGCAGGTTCTACCTCCTAAGGAGTCCTTCTGCTGTGCCTTTTGCAACTGCTCTTGTCTATCTCATATTGGCCTTTTTAGCCACCAGCATGCTTGTAAAAAATGTGGGTAGAGCCCTCCCTAAATCTTCGTTCGCGAAGCCTAGCCATGAAGGAATGTTCATCAATCATAGAGCTGTGTAACAGATGGTAGGTTCCAGGTCACTTTCCTTCTCTTAGAATTTGAGTCAGTGGTGACCAAAAACTATGTGAGTTATAACATGAGCTTGACAGTGATCACTTTAGCAGTTGGAGAAGCCAAATACATGCTTCCTAGTAAGAAAAAAAGATGATAAATCAGCTGAGTCATCCTGCACTACCCTATGGGTCAGCCTGCATAGAGGGAAGTGCCAAACCAGAACCAAGATTGTGTTCAATCAAAATATCACCCATGAGTTTTAGATAAAATAAAAAGCAGGGATATTCTTACTCAAGCAGTTCATTACTTCATAAAAACTTAAATTGTTCTTTGCAGTAACTTGAAGATTCTTGCTGGGGCTCCCACCAAGTAGAACAACTTCATTTCTATTTTATAGATAGGTTACACTGTAATGAACAGATTAACAGAGTGGAACATGGTATCTTCCATCTCTCAAATCCTTATTTCTGATACTGTAGTACTGCCTTGTTTCTGGGACAGATAATTTTCAGAGTCTTTAAGAATTAAAACAAGTTTTTGGAAGCTTTTACAATGATAATTAATATCAACCTATCCAACCTCTTGCAGATATTACTATTAGCAGTAAAGATCACACCTGAAGGGGAAATGGGGTAATTTAGGGTTAAGTCAGTAGGTTTTCCAGTTATTGTTCTTAGAGAATTATTCACAAAAGAGTATTTCTGTGGGTTTTGTTTCTTATATCTACGAAAATTGTTTCAAACAGGAGTTGGAGACTAGGTTATGTCCATTTTTTTGCAAGAGATTTTCCAGTTGAAAGCAACAGTGGTTGTTTAAATACTTGTCTGCTTCCTGATGTGCCTTAGGTTGTGTGCAGTGATGAAAAATTTATCATCAGCACATCTGTAAATGAATCATCTTTTTTCCTGCACGCACATGGTTGCACAATTGTACGGAGTCCTTTCTTTGATGAATATTTGATATTTCTCATGTAAAGCTTTTCCCATCACATTTGTAATATGGGAAATTCCAAGGACACATTAACAGCTTAGTATGATGTCTCAGTTAATGTATTCATAATAATTTTGTGACCCAATGCAGTCTGACACAGTAGTTGTCTTTAATTACTAATCATATAAAGACTAAAGTTACAACACACATCTGGCTGCAAATAATGCACCTGGATGAAACATTTTCTCATCTGGCTGTACTGTACTGTGTAGCACAGACTGTGCAAAGCAGGTGGGAGAACCTTAGGTAGGATCCATTACTACAAAGTAAGCAATGACTTTTCTTTCTCTCTTTATTGCTTAAATCGAAAATATGGTAGTGGGGAGAGCTGAAGAGTTGGACCTAGTCCCCAACACAGTAGCCAAACAGCGAGGAAAGAATCTAGCCAGTGAAAGGATATCTTTTTTTATAGGTGGTGGAAGCACTTAACCCAAACTCTTGATCAAAGGCAATATATGATAAAAAGAGAAAATACCAAAGCTGATGATTTTGAACTGCAGCCAGCTATAAAGGAAAAGCAAAAAAGAAACCCCTAAATTCCCAACCCCCAAACTGAGTAATGAGAGGAAGAATGGGTGGTTTCTCGTATGGAAAGTGTGTAGACATCAAAAGAATATTAAATACAGGCCATTATCACATGGACATCATCCTTGATGGGTGGGGATGATTACCTAGGAGACTGAATGTCACCTGTAATGCTCTTCCTTGGTTCTGAATTCCTTAAAGAGCTGCTGTATGGCTGTACTCTGCGCATCCACAGAATTCTGCACTGATCACATCTATCCAAGATAATAATATTGCAGAAAGTTTGCAGCTTGTTATTGACTACCCAATTCTTCTTGTTTTTATAAAGTGCTAGCACACACAAGAAAGACAGAAAGCCATGGAAAACTTAAGATACCTCCTACATTATTAATACTGGATGTGGAGTTTCTTGTTCTTTTACCAGTACATAAGGAGTACGTATCGTTGACCACAAAAGACTCTCAAGAGAATTTTCTTAATTCAGATAGAAAGCTGTAACTTTTGCAATGCAAGGCATTGCCCCTGTTAGTGGGCAAGTTAGTAAGGGAGTTTATTCATATGGGACATGTGTGCAACATCATTCTCCAGCAAAGCATCATCGGTAGAATACGGAATTGAACTAAGTCCATTCTTGGGTTACTGAAGTTGTAACCGAGCAAAGCTTCAGGAGTGGCTCCTAAATACGACACACAAATACAGTGCAAGTGGAAATGAGTAGGTGCTTTTGAAAAAAATACATCACACTTCTTCTGTAGATCTTCCTGCCCTGAAGCAAACTGACCTATGAAGTCACAAATCTCTGAGCAGCAGCAGCAGCTCCCTGCAGTCTGTGCAATGTAGCGGTCAAGCCGTTGCAGTTAGAAAGTTTGCTGCATGTATCTAAGACAAAAACCTTGCATATTTTCAGAGATGGCTATTCTGTGCCCCTTGTCCATTATTAATGAGGGAAAATGCCGTTCTACACTCCTGTGTAGAAGCATTAATTTCCAGTCTGAAATATGAAAGTACCACAAAATTGAGGATATGGGCAGCTGCAGTGAGAAAAGACAGCCATGCTTGCATGGCTTACCAGTGAACTCTTGCCTACTGACCCACTGCAGCTGACATGCCCTCTTAACCCCCCACAAAAGCCACAGTGTAATCATTGTCATGATTAGGGAAAGTGCAGTTCCTGGGTAGGGAGGAATTTGATTGTGAGTTGTTCTTGAAATGTGTTAAGCAATGAATAGTTCCAGTGGTGGGGTTGTGTAGTTATGGATATGCTAGGGCCTTCAACACCTTGCTGCCCTGGGAATCCATCTATCCCAGGGCAGGAGACGCTTCTATTGTGGAAATGCTCTTAAATGCATCAGCCTCTGGGATGGGACTCAAGTAAAATTCAGCAAAGGGAGAATTTCCTTCTTTACCCTAACAGAAATGCTGTTGTGTTAGCATTGTTACGTGTGCCTTTCACTTTCTTTACCATGAGGCAAGTTTGCTGGGAAGAGATGTGACAGTTCCATGTGCACCAACTGATCTCATAAATGTTTTAGTTCGTAGTCACTTTCTGAATAAACCCTTCAAAGTTCTTTTGATGAGAGGACAGTTGCCAGCAGAGGTCACCATTGCTGTAGCCGCTCTGGAAGGAGTGGAGTTTCGCTAGCTTTTATTGAACTGAGGCTTGAAGGACAGACAAGTATTTCTAAACCCACCAATCCCTCATTAACCTTTAGTGTTCAATATTGAATCTTTTGGAATGAAAACATTAATTTTACTAACTCTCATGTTTTATCAGCAGAGCTTATTCTTAAAACAAACTTTAAAAATGGCAGAATTACGTTAACTTCTTAAAATTACCAATTGTTTTCCACATGCCTTTAATTCAATTAATGCTTATTAATATGCATTCAATATTTTGCAAGTCCCAAGTAAAGAAACAGAAAACCAATTAATAGAATTTTCCTTTAAAAGAGTATTTTTTAATGGCCAAAGACATGGAGCACTAGGGGAGTTTATGGGACTTACTCTATTGATTAGAATAATCTAGTTTTTGAATGTGTTTTGTGTGACCCTTCTTCTAGGTATCCTGTTAAAGACAGACAGTTTACACTTGAAAGTGCTAATCTGAATGCATATTTAGGTATTTTTCTAACCTGATTTTTTTAAATGAACATCTTGCAGTGATTTCATAGGCTGCCTGGTTGTTCTGTTTAACAGTTGTTTCTTAGCATATGGGTTAGAATAGTCCTTTTTTGCTCATTGTAATTCTCCACTGAACTTACGACATCTCAAAACAAAATGTAAGCTTTTGGTTAAGAAAATGGACACTGCTTAGCTAAGAGAATGAGAAAAAGAAAGCCACAGTTATGTTCTTTTCTACCTTACTGTGAGACTGACAGATCCCTTTGGGGTGAGTGGCTAGGATTGATCGAGCTATGAAATCAGTATTGCTGTGCTGCACAGATTCTTCAGGAGGGCTCCTTTCCAGACCTTTCTGAGATTTGGTAGAGAATGATTCATAAATATAATTATTAATATATTTAAAGGCCAAGTCTTTCTTACCATACTCATGTGAACGCTCTAGTTTACTTGGTTCTTCATTCCATCACTCTAACCTCTTTGTGAAAGTGCAGAATATATTGTAACTTACTGACTCTCAGACCAGTGTCTGAAATGGTAATTGTCAGGATTATTTTAAAAAGCCTATTTTCTGTAAGATTTGAAACAGCTCAGAAGTGCAGACTTTGACTGTATAGACAAGTTAGCTTCTTCTCTGTCTTTTTGCAGATCATAGTCTTATTTTATTTTGGCCTAGCAAAAAAGTGTCCAAAAGACTTTATTGCGATACTCTAATGCATAAAAACACCCATAAATTATCCCTCTTAACAGTTAAATGCAACTTCGAAGTTGTGACAACTTGGAAAAACCAGCCTGACAGGCACACTCACTTTCACTGTTTTTCTAAAATTTCTTGAGCATATAAGGAGAATTTAAAGTGAAGAAGGCAACTGGAGCACAAACACTTTGTTCTCAGCACATGAATTCCTTCTGTCTCCCTGTCTGGGGTCTGCATTTTTGTCTCTGACTAGTGTATCAGATCAAACAGCGTTAGCACCAGCTATAAATCAATAAACGTTGTCAGATTCATCCTGTCACTACAGGCAGGCAGCAAGGAGGTTTGTAAGCTTTTCCAAGTGGACATCCTAGGGGGGGGGATATGCAAGTCTCCAGTGAACTAGTGCTCTGCCTATAGGTAAAAGGTTCCTGCCTTGTGCCAGTCATACTTTGATTTACCAGAATTCCTATTTATGTTAATAAAGAAAGGAGTTCTTCTCTAGAGTAGAATTATCACAGGGAAAGAAAAAAGAAAGGTGTTAAGTAAGCCTTACTATTCACGACAAAGGCAGTAAAGAATAATCATGTAGGTGAATCTGCTGTACAATGCAAATAAAAGCTCTCGTATACCTGAATAAAAAGAATGAGAATATGTACATTTTTCTAAGGTTAAGCTGTTCTTACTAAAGATGTTTTTCAAGCTTGAAGTTTAAACACAGATGCTTTATGAACACCTTCCAGATGTGTATGCAGTTAACCTGTGTTGATGCAATTTTCAGTTTCACTAGACTGCACTTTTCTTGCAAATGCTGTATTTAAGCAACAAGCGCTCTGTATTTCAAAGACATCTGATCTGTTCCTCTCAAGACATTGAAAATCACATTGGCTAATTTAGAAGATACTAAACTTCCACAACTGGTACACCAGTCACATTACTTGCTTTGTTAAAACTAACTGTTGTGCGGTCACTCACCTCAGAGCAGTCTCACTGGATGCAGGGGATACAGGGAATCTGCAGGATTGTCCGAGCTGTTTTGTAGTCTGTAGCACCCCAATCCGTGGACACTTTCCCAAGCCAGAAGAGCCATTCACATTCCCTCTGCCTTTCCAGGCTCATTCAGTGCTCTCGGGGCTCAACTAGCTGCACTGACTCACAGAAATTAAGCTCCCTCTGGGTCCTAGTGCTGTAAACGTGTGGGAGCTGCACGGGCTCGTAGGAATTCAGCTTTGGCTTGGTGCCTAGTCCATGCAGTGATGCACAGATGTGCAGTGAAAGTTTGAAAGCGTGCACTGCTTGTATGACTGTGCATACATAACACCAAGAAAAGCCTCCGACTTCCTGGTTACACTGTCAAGAGCTGAAACCCTCTTTAAGGGATATTTTGTCTTCAGCTTTCTACTTTGCATCTTAATCCTTGCACTCAATTTAAAGATGTAGCTCACAGAAAGAGACCTTGAGCTCCCTGATGAATGGGACCTTATGAAAATCATCTGCAGAGTCATTTTGTGAGTCTGTAAACAAACCTGTAGGAACGTGAATAGTTAACTGGTGTAGCAGTGGACTGGGTTCCCTGTAAAAATAGTGCAGTCTCCATTATCAGTTCTCTTTAACAGGGGTCAGCCAAACACTGATCTAGAGTAGCAAAGAAATATTTGACCCTGACTTGGTGCAGAGGAAAACATTATATAAGAACCCTTCCAGCCATAATACTTTGTGTTTAACATGCTTGCCTTAAGCAACAGAGACATGGAAATGTTTTCCGTTGTTTGTGGAGGAAGATTAAGTACTTTACAAGGAAACAACAGTGTTTTTAAAGCAATAATAAATACAGGAAAGAAATGCAGGAGTGAGAAACAAACAAACAAACAAACAGAAAAAAGGCAAGCTGGCTAAAAACTGTACTCTAAAAGAAGTTGGCTAACAATCTAGAGCATTTTAAAGCAGCCCCTTAGAGTTTCATGGTTCTCCTTCTGGTGTTGTATAACCTTTGTGATTAGGCAGACACAAGGAAAACATTTAAATCATCCTCCATTGAAAAGCAGACCACTGCATTTTATCTCTGTGGAAATAAACATTTTTTGATTCCGTCCAGAAGAGGGCAGCCATCTGGAGAGACTCGTCCTTAAAATCCGTTGGGCAAGGGAAAGATATGTGGAAGATACTATGTAAACTTCTAGACAGAGAGGGCAGAGTAGCTTTGAGATAATAGTGTTTCTTATTTTGCCACTTTATGCCTCTTTCTGAGCCTGAATGTGAGTACAGGAAAAGTTTTAAGTGTATGACAGTGTCTGTTATTACCTAAAATAATATTTATCATTTCCAGTTTTAAAAAATTCTGTAAAATAGAGCACAGCTATCTTGCATAAACTTGTCTGTGAGCTCTCTTCCTACGGCTAAATTGAATGTAAAGAGATATTAAACTTTTCCCTTAATACTCAGCTAGAGGAAGCTTATTTGTGTTTCACTAAGTAGAAATTAATCAAGAGGTTGGAAGGAATTATCACAATGCAAATTTTCTTTTTGTGTTAGTACAAAAAATGGAAAGGTTGATACAGGAATTAAGTGGTCTATTTTGTCTCTGTTAGTTTGTGTTTCATTACTTTATGGTATTATGTGTACGGTAGAAGTTACTAGAAAAAAGCAGAAGCTCACTTATGGGTCATGAATAAATAGGTCAGACAAACAAGTTCATTACTGATTTACTGTAGGACTCAGTCTCCTGTAAATATTTTCTTAACTGTTTGTGCCACATAGCTTCACAGTTGAGTCGATAACACAGAATGTAGATTGGGTGCATCCGAAAATTGATCCATACATGATGCATTTCCAATACACTGCCATTCAAACCAAGCAGTGGTTAGAAACATTTGTTTATGGTGAATTAGGGAAGTGGTTTGTGCTAATCTTTTCTTTGGCTTTCGGTTAGTTATGAGGTGCACAGTGGAAAGAAACCCATTCACTGTAAATAAAAACATCTCAAAAGCCTGAGCTTACTAAAAGCAAAATGTCTGTTGATTTGTCAAGTGCTGATACAGACATATAGATAGAGCAGAGTTGTGAGAAAGACTTTATGTCAGTCTTCAGACTCAGCAGAGATTTTGCCTGATAGTTGTTTGGAAAGATACAGTAACTGCAAATATTTCTGGAATACTCGAGGCCTGCACTCCTGTTGGAATACCTTTTTTAATTATCGTTCAGCTATTGGTTGGCAATTGAGGGTCAAATGAGAGAGCAGATGCTGTTTTAAATATTAAAGGAACTAGAGCTTTTGAAAATCATCACTCAGGTGTTTATTCTGTGCTGTTCTGTGACAGGATAAGAAGTTTTAAGATACTCTGCATAGCAGCTGCAAAGTTTTTTCCCAGGATGTAGCTTTTTGCACTTGGCTAAACCGGACCTGGGTTGGAAGTTGAATTCTGCTTGGAAACCATAAAGAGTTTCTCAGTCAGAGTTAACCAGTTGTGGGCTTTTGTATGAGGTCTCTCTCCATGGACAAAACCTCCTTTGCTGCAGTTTTAAAATTAGCATACATGGTCTGGTGTACCTTTCATATTCATCTCGATGACAGGAGCATTTCAAGAGCTAATAAACTACATGCTTCCCCTGTGTTGGGGCTGGTTTTTTGCTGGCATTAATCTTTCTAAGGGGGCACAGTCTGAAAATCCCTTGTGGTCTCCTGTGGCCCCTGGTGCCATAACTGTGCTGACAGCAGAGGAAGCATTAAACTCATTGCCCACGGGAAAGTGTGGGGAGTGATACCCATGTTCCTAGAATCCTTGGATGGGTAGGATGAGCTCATTAGCCTTCTGGCTGTCATCCTAGGAGAGGGACAACTCTGATTCCAAACCCGGGCAGATGGAGCTCGTTTAGCCCTGTAAGTCCTTCCATCTAAGAGAAGGACACTCTAATAAAACCTCTGTCCTAAGGACTTGGCTGCCAGCATCCAAGCTTGCTAGGCCCTGGCAGATGAACTTCAGGACTAAAGGGTGGGTCCAGCTCTGCACATGCTGTCTCACCTAAAAAAATACATAGTGCAGGCTCGAGGGTGCTATCCGCTATCCTCTTTTTATCAGCGCGCTTGGAAAAGGCGCTGAGGAGGACCGTGGATGGAGCCCTCCCTGGAGCTTCGTTTCCGAAGCCTAGCCATACATACAATCTTTCTAAGATCCATAGACTCTACAACAGTGGTATCCTTTTGGGGGGGATATTAGCACTGTCAGTGAAGCTCATAGCTGTTAAAAGACTCACTCACCCAGTGCCAGGATGAAATGAGACCCTTCTGCAGGAGTTCTGGACTGTTGGGTAGCAAGTTGCTGGAGGAGGAGTTCTGGACTGTTGCTGGATAGCAAGGCTGTCATTTGCAGATTCCATGAGAAACCATGGCTTCCAGCATGGCTCCTGCAAAGGACTTTGAAACAAGAGAGGAGTATCAACCGGCATAGAATGACTGCTCTCTGCTCTGAGCTATGAAATGGGCCTCATGTTTTCTCTTCTTCCTCTCTACCACTCTTCTACCATGCTCTAATAAAAACTATGTCTCCTTGTCAAAGTCTGACTTCATCATATGTGCATAATGCGCACTGAGATAATGAGCATAATTGGCCAGTACAGCCATATTTGCTTATGACCTTTGGGAGCTGGCAGCTGCCGAAGAGATTTTAGATTCACAGAGGATGATTATTATAATCTCATCCTTTTTGCCATGTTAGTGGGCAAGTGACATATGATCATACCAGAATTTTTTTGTTGTTATTTCAGTACTTTTAGGGGAAGGTGCAAAGGATGTAGTAGGAAGTCCTGCTATGGAATTGGGAATATACCCTTCACATCAAACTCAGAGTGAGATGCATTTGACTGTGGGACATTTTGAAATAGCTTAAAGAATGTGCTTAGCTGGAGGAATTCTGCTCTGACACCACAAGACACAAAGGATGCACTTAGTCTTCACCATCACTATGTCCAGTATATTCTTGTCCTTAGTAATAAATCTTAAAGAGGGTTTGGGAGAAGTCTGAAAAGAAGTAGAAATGATTTCATTTAAAGCAGTGCTTTAAAAGTGTTTCATATCATACTTGTCTTCCAGGACCTGAGCTCTGTATTGTGTAACAACAATAGAACTGGTGAAAGTGTGAAAAGCTGGGACTTGCTGCCAATGTTACAACTTGTCTTTACTACTAAAAAAGGCAATAAACTGGGAGCATATATCAAAGCGTGAATTGTTCTGTACTTGCCCTGTTTCTTGCACTTGTTTTCTACACATCTTCTGGACACGGTTGGAGACAGAACTCCAGACCATCACTACCTTTGGGCTGAGCCAGTGTGCAGCTGCTTGTGTAAGTTAAGTTATTCTGCAGTAAAAGGCATAGTTCGTTCTGTGTGTGAGAAGTATTCTCAGTTGAAAACTGAATGAAGGTGCAGCTTTTCAGTTTTGCTGTGGTGTCAGCACCTGCTAGTACTGTAACATCATGCACCATGTTTTTCTTTCAAACATGCAGACACTGTCTCACTCTGCATTGCTGGGTAAATCTCAGAATGCAAAATTAAAATCTTCCCTTCCCCCCCAGACAGGGTCATGGATCAAGCCTTGAAAACGGGAACAGCTCTGCTTTTCAAGGACTTTCACACACCCACCCCCTCCCAGGGGCACCTTGAAGAGGTTCCCTGACGTTGTCAGTAGACTTGCAGTGCTATATAAAGTGGAAGTGGAAGTACACCTGTGAAAATCGTACATAAAAATGTGAGTTTAAAAGACATGCAGCTGTAGCATTAGTTGAAAATGCTGTTTGCATGCACAGGAGGAATCCAAACCAATTTGGGTTTAAAGAAAGCAGAGTTTACTCCAGGACACAATGTGCAGCTTTTGCAGATCATTGGACAGCTTGGTCTAGTACAGATCATGCCTTTTTATGGGGACATTCCAGCTCCAAAGAAAGCAAATTCTTCTGAAACACATTGTCTTAGTTAAACTTTTAATATGTTTTGATACTGCTAGCAGCAGCTTTATATAATATGGTCATGTAGTGTTCAGCAAGCAAAAAACTTATTGAAGAGTTGGAGACTTGAGCTGAAGTGGACATTTTAGCACTCCAAGATTTGCATAGTATTTTGTACCTGGAATCAATGGGTTAATTACCTTGCTGGCACTGCCTCGGGTCTGGTGAAGTACACTGCTTCCATGAGGATGTTGGTCTGGAAGCAGCCCAACTTGAGTGTGGGTTATGAAACACATGAGGGTCCTCTTTGAGTGGTAGAAGGAACCCCACTTAGAACAGATGATTCCCAAACAAGAGACAGTTACTGGTTCTAACCTGGATATGGATTTTATTCCTCCTTTCCTTAATGCAACGCATATGTCATAGCCTCTTTACAAACATGAAGATAAGACTAGAGGGTTCATTGCCGTAAAAAGGAGTTTTAGTTGTCCAATCCTGTGAATATCATTTAGAAGAATGTGCAGATAGTCAGCACTGATGAAGGCTCTTGCCTCATTTTGTCTTTGTTCTTGTAATCTGAAAGAGCATGCGGTGTAGTTGTTGACTACACATGAAAGTGTAGCTGCCGTGTTGGTAACATCATGCTGGCTTCTGTGTGAATATCCCAGATCTGCAGCGTTAAAGGCTTGGTGCTATGTGGGTTCCTGCCATTCTTGGCACCATTCTCCTTGCTATGCTGTGATTCCTTTGAAATGCTGAACTGCATTGCATCTTAAAACCATTCTTCATTATGCAGGAAGGGAGGACTGGTATTTTGGGTTTTCCTCTTCTTACTGTTCTCCTTAGGCAAAACCAATTTTACGTTGCATTTGTCATTCTACAAGCTTTCCCAGAATCTATGTCATTCCAAAGGCGCACTGTCGGATGGATAAAGTAATTCTGCTTGGAAATTAATTTAAGAATTATAATTATTACTATATTAAGAGCAAAACTCAAACTTTTAAATCTCACATAATACGTATGCTTAGAGCTCCCTATAAAGAAGAGTTCTGGAGGTCCAGGGTAACTTACAGGGCATTCAAAGAATGCCTTCCTTGTTCTTCAACTCTGATCTCCATTTTATGTGAGCAGCTCTTTCGTGGGCCCTGAGTCGTCGTACAGCCTTATGGGCAGTGGGAGAAGTTGCGTGCATGCCTTTTGGGGTTTTTTGATTGTGTATTTTCTCTTTATGTATGGCCTATCCGTTCCTTAGCCACTTAAACTTTTGACACTAATACAGCACTGTTCACACACTGTCCTTTTGGAATGAAACCACGCTTAGCCCTGCTGAAGAGGAAAGGGCATTAGTTACCTGCAGCTTGCATGGGATGCTGGAAATAGGGAGGTACTGAATTGGAGCTCATCATGCATAGTCTTGTTAGTAAATTGTCAAGCAAATGATTGTCCATGTTTTGAAATCCTAACTCCTGGATCCTTAAAGTCATTCTCCAAGTGAAGCAGGAAGGAAGAGTGATGCAGGACCATATTTTCAAGGTGGTGGAAAACACTATTACTTGACTGAAGCTTAAACTTAAGCACTGAGAAGTCAAGGCATGTAAAGACTCTGCCCCAGTGATGGAGTGGAAGTGAACTCTTTGTCTTTATTTTTAAGTGTCTCCCTTTCTTTTAGACTTATATTTAAAGTTGTAATGCCTTTAGGTGTCCGACATTTAAATTAGTTGCATTTACATAGTAGATTGATGAGAGACTGTAAACCAAGTTGTAGCACAACTGGCAAAGATAGCATTTATGCAAGAGGAGACTGATGACAACTTGTCCCACTTTGCTGAGTTTCTCCTGTGACATCTGTGTCAAACGTGGCTTATTCAAAACCTCCAGCTCACTTAATTTTTTAACCTGCTTGCTGGGAATAAGAAAATTTGTCTTTCCCAACATTCTTCTTTTCACATTGCCCTTTATTGCAAGGAAGAGCCAAGTGAAAAGGAGAAAAACCCAAACCAGAACAAAAAAAAAACCCCAACACAACCTTCATTCCAGAGTCAAATTTGCAATGAGAATCTTTGAGTCTATTTTTGTCCAATTCTATTTGGACAAAATTCAAGAATTTGATTTTTCCCATTGCTTTACTTTGTACTCTGGTTGACTCGGAAAGCACAGGCTGAAGCCAATACTGAACCACAAAATTCAATTAAAATGCAGGGAGTAAGCAGGGAGAAGAAATCAATGGGTGGATTATTCTATCAGCTGCTGTTCCCATGATCTTCTTACCTTATCCTGCACTACTAGAAGAGCTGTTGGGAAGTGGAGTTACTGTAAAATAAACTGCTGCACCATCTCAGCACATAGCAAAAAATTAGATCAAGAGCATGATCTTATTCTTCTTTCCTTCTAAGCAGCTGGAGTGCCAAATCCATCCATAGGATGGAAGCTTCTCTGGTTTTCAATCCACTACTCTCCCACTGTGAAGTTAAACAACAGTGCCTGAAACAAGCATAAATCAGGACGCATGCTAGGCATCTTAGGCAAGGAGAAAGAGATGTGATCTTTGTGTGAGTTCATATGGTAAACAAGCTGAAGTGTTTCACTCTAGTAAATGCAATTTAGCAAGTTTATGTACCTGGAATAATTATTACATCATAATACCTATTTTGTAGTTATAAGTTGCGAGTTCCCATCCTTCATCCCCTACTTGAAACCTGCTCTCTTTGAAAGTTTGATAGTTTTAACTGGGTTCAAGTGGTAGATATCAACCTTTTGCTGTTGAAGTGGGAGCTGTAAGGGCTTTGGGAAGCAAAGGCCTGCAGCATTGTGTAGTAGTGATGTACTCTGTTCATACAGTCTGCTGTGTACTCAGCGACAGTAATAACAGCGTCTGCCTACAGAAGTAGATGGATAGACATTATCAGCATTGCTCTAGGTAGTTTGGCTGGCTTCCTGGCCATTCATCATAACAGTCCATTGTCCGTCTTAAGCACCTACAAGCAACCATCAACATGTCTTCTTTTCTGCATTTCTTTCAATATATTTATTTTCTTTGCAGAGAGGGGGAGATCCTCTGTGCAGTAGCCACTGAAGCTGATCTACCACTGAGCAGGCACGTGGCCAAGTGGATGCATGGGCATATATGCAGACAGCTGAAAGGACAGATGTATCAAATCAGATTTATGAGGTCAGTTTTTCCAGCCAATAAAGTCCAGATTGCTGTCTGCCCTGTTATAACCTTCCTGTGTTTAAATGGATGTGAAACAGATAATCCAGCCTTTGGCGGGAACAACACTGATAAAACACAAACATTATTTCTGTAGCCACATAAGATTATTTTTTCAAATTCAGCAGAAAATATTGGCCTGAAGATTCTTAAGAGGTCACAGTATTTTTATACCGGCTATGTGTGAATAAAAATTTTCTCAGTCTAGGGGAAGGGAAAGGGTATGCTTATTTAGTAGACTATAGGAAGAGGGAAATTGATCTCTTCCTGTAATGCAGCAATAGTAGATGTGTCCTGAGCAAACGTGCCTAAACAATACCTGCTCTTCAGACACTGCCCGTGTTGTTGTGAGCTTTGTGAGCAATATGCCAATGACAGTTTTGTGAGCAAAGCGTATTGGAACAGTAAATGAAAGAACCATTTGTAGTCTGTGTGGCTCCTGTACTCTCAGATGGAACTGATTCCATCTTGTTAGGTGTTTAGAGTTTTGTACATCTGAAAATCTAGAAAGGATTGTGAGAGCTTTGAACTCAGATGCCCTTGGCACAAGGGATAGTCCTGAGTCCTGGAACAGGCTGGTGTTTCCTACAGATGCAAGCGTGGTGTTCGTGCTGTGACGGTGGCACACAGGACTATAGGCTGTGTGATTCCTCGGCAGCCTGCTGCAGAAGCATGAAGGGAAGCTATGGTAGCATGGGTTTGGCCAGAGCATGTCATGCTAGGGCAGGAAGTGTCAGTTTCGTGGAAAAATGGCACGTGGACCCAGATCCACACAGCCTGCCTCTTGAAGGGCCAGTTGTAGCTGTTTAAAACGTTCTTCTATAGAATGGGACAATATTTTGAGAACTTTCTATCCTATCACTTATAATTATAACTGAGTATGTTATTTTAAAAGTAAATGCAGATGTCCCATTATGGTGGTGCTGTATTGGTTGTCTGCAGTATAGATGTCTGAAACATGAAGTTGCATTTTTTCCTTTATTTTTGGTGAAACAAAACAGTTTTCTGTTCTGTAAAATTCTTTCAGCAAACAAACGTAAATTCCTTCAATATTGTTGTTTGAATCTTTACTTATCCTATGGGAAAAGAAGCAAATAAAAATATGAACATTATATGCAAGACACTTAAAGAAGATACTGAAATTGAACAGTAAAAATAGCTTTCTGATGGGAATATATTAAATAACATTGAACATAAAGGCTCATTGGCAGTGTCAGTTGCCAGCTGCAAAAACATACAGTATTAGGATGGGAAACATACTAGGAAGAAGCAGGCACTTGGGAAGGATACATTAATAAAAATGCTATTTTTGTTTAAAGGTCTGTCCAGTCAAAGTTCGTCTTCCAGTACTTTCTAAAGATGAGGATTTCAGTGGCATTAAAACTTTTGGACCAAATACATTCCTGGAATCATGTTGTCCTCACTAGAATCAAAGGAGAAGAAACTAATGCATCATATTCAAACTTATTCTTGTTGTGGGCTTCATAGGCTCCCTATTTTTCCTCAGATTTTTGATTTGCATTGTAAAACTGCAGAAGAAAGTGGTCATTAGTGCCTCTAGAAAGTAGCATGTTATGTTGATTGTTAAAGCCAGTAGGCGACACTGGAAGTCATTATGGAAAAGAAACAGCAAGGACAGGTAGTTCAGATTTCAAGTGTTACAAAGCTGACAATGAAGTAAAATGTTCGCTATGGCACCATCACTGTCAAAATGTCACAGATATACAAGGGTGAAAAGGCTCTGAGTGTAGCATGGATTGATGGACACCTACAGAACTTAGCGCCTGTTCAAAGGCCTCCTGTTGCAAATTGGATTTTGGAAGCAGAGGATATTTGGTATGTAGTCACAACCAGACATAATACTGCAATTTTCAGACGTCAGTGTCCTAGTGATTCAGCAGACATGGTGCTGTAAACCTCTGTACATCTCCAGCACTCCACATCTACTCCAGCAGACTTCAGTTTCTCTGCCAGAGCATTGACCACAATGGAAAGAGCAAGTGTTTAGAATGTGATGCAATGGTTTCATCAAGAGCAGTCAAAAATAGTTGTCCTAGCAAACTTTAGCTAGAGGCTGGGCTGCTGACATCTTGGGAGAGAATGGAAATAAATCTCATGCAGTTGGGAAAAGGATCAGTGCTTGCACCACAAAGGAAAAAGAGCTTCTGCCCTGTATCTTCTGTGCCTGCTGTCAGAGTTATTCCGTTAGCTTTTGTGATGTAAATGTTAGGTGAGTGGTCTGACCTTTTCCATTTTCTTATGTACCTTCCTTTAGTTGAATAGGGGAGGTAGTTATGGAATTGCCAACAGACCCTGTGAGGACCAGATAACAATAAGGTGATAGTACACAAATGTCAGACTTCATCAGATGAATCCCAGAGCAGTCACCTGCTTGCATTTATAGCAGATAATCTAAACAAAAACAAAATGTTCTATTCTCTGTTGTGGTGACTCAGTAACAGATGCTGAAAGCATCCATTTTAACCTTAAGGCGAAGCATCAGCGTTTGTTGCATAGACATTTAAAACAATGCTTTGCTTTTATTTTTATTGCAGTTGCAGTCACATTTTACAGTATTCAACTGTTCCTTGAAATTCCTAAAAGTAAGAACAGAAAGCGGTGTAAAAACATGGAGTGATTTCAGATGCAGTCAGAGCAATTAAGGAAGTTAACGATAGTAAATCTGATGTACAGCATTCTTTGGTTTTCTTTGGATGCTCTTTCTGTTAAGGGGGAAGTCTGTTGTCTGTAGTATACCTGTGGCTCTTCAGAAATTATTACTGAAATGTAAATATCTGGTTATGTGTCACAGACTGCTGGAGTGTATTTCCACTTTTTGTTACGGGTGAAGTGGTTCTGTGATCTGCAGCACTATCGAGATAGCAGCTGTGGATTTTTGTTCCTTTTTCTGGATGGTCTGAAGTTACACTTCTTAACTTGCACGTGCAGTTTAATGAAGGGAATTCTTCACTGTCTTCCACTTAGAAAAATTGCCTCTGTTTAAAGTCTGCCCTCATCCTTATGGAGTGTCACTTCTGAGGAGTTAATGTCCTGAGGAATAGTGACTTTCCTTCTGCAAAATTAAACTGCAGTGTAGCAGATCATGAGGTTCAACTTATGGTAGACTGGTGTATTTTAGCCATCTAGCATTAGCAAATAATTCCCTACAATCATTCCGTTGAAACGAGAAATAAGATTCACTGACTTTCACGAGGAGATGAGAATGAATTCCATATAGCTCCTGAAATGTTGCCAGCTGATCCATCAATGTAACATATATTCTCAGGTAGTGTTGTGTTTCACCTTTATTGTTCATTTGATTGTTTTCAAATTTTAAGCTTTAAATATGCCAGGATGGTGAATTTGCAGGCTCAGTGAATTAATGTCAGATCATAAGTTCTCTAAAGAGGGGTAAAGAAATTCAAGCTTAGTCTTGGTGAGGGAGCATGACTCCATGACACAAAAAAAGAAACTAAATGTTAATTCAAATACCAAACAAAACCACAGCAGAAAGTTCTCAGACCAAGACTCCCAGAGGGCATGGACAGATAATTACAAAATAAATACTAGGAATCCTGGACATAGAGAAGTTCTATAAAAATTCAGTGCTGCCAGAAAAATCACCTCCCATCCAGCTAACAGGTGACATTTCTCTGTGTGTCTTTTATGTTCAAAACACTTTACATAAAGAGCCAGATTCCAAGTTCAGGAAAATCAGAAGGCTACATTTGGTCACCTGGTGACAGGTAAACTGTAACTGCAGAGCTATAAGTATTTAGTGTTGCTGTACAAGCTATAACTACATACAGTACTACATCTCTCCTTTGCTAAAATATTTAATTACCTGAGTTCTGTAAGTAAGGTAACTATGAATTCAAACTACCAACAGATTTTGGGCAAGCGAAGACTCCCTCACCCTTCTCTTTGGCATACTTGAATTGTGTGTTTGCAGGATGCTTGAGGCTGTCCTTCAGCAGAAGCTTTTAGTACTGAGGCCAGAGCTTCAGAGCAGGGAGTAAACTGCCTTGTTACCTTTCTTGTTTGGAGTAGAAGTAATGCAGTTATTGATGAATGATCGATGAGCAAAATCCTGTTGATGTTGAAGCCTGGTAATGGGAAATGCACTTACATAGAAGCAGTTAAAAACATTATAGAATTTGCTAGTCTGCAATAATACCAAAATCATCATGATGTATTTCAGAACCCATGTTTCAGTACTGAAAACACTGTGCTGTCGTGGTCTTATATATTGAAATGAATGGTTTAGAAGGCAAGAAAGAAGACATGATAAATAGTCCATTTCCAGGAAGTTCTGCAGGTTTCTTGAACCCAGGCTCTTCAGCATTACCAAGGGATGGCAATGTTTTCATTGCCAGAGACTCTTTTCTCACGGTAGGCTCTAGTCTTCAGTCTCCCTGAGGAATTACAGGAGGATGATGTTACATTTCATGTGAAATGAAATGGAAGATAAAGGTCAATGTAAGTAATGTGAAGTGATACACCAGGATAAAAAAAGAAAAAAAACCCACCAACCCTAACCCCCCTAATTTTACATTTATAGTAGTTGGCTCTGCCCTGACTATTATAAATCAGGGAAAATACTTATAACAGTCATTGGTGAGTTTTGCCTTTAATTAGTCTAAAAGGGTGAAGAAAGCAAGGCGACTTGCAGAATAAATTCTGTCACTATAAAAATTCTCCATGCACACATGTGCAATTCTCATTCCAGTGCTTCAGAAGACAGACAGTAGAACTGGAAAAGGTTTAAAGAAGGGTGAGAAGGACAATTAAGAGTACAATTATTTTTCATGCCAAAGCAGCCTAATAAAATGAACACAATAAGGGCAAAAAGGGAGAGAGCAGATAGAATTCTATTAAGTCACGAGAGACATTGCCAAGGTAATGCTAGTGTGCTTTCTACAACATGAGAAGTAGGGGGCAACAAAAGCCACTCTTCCTCTCCTTGCAGTAAAATGTTGTGGATACGGGAAATTTACAAGGGTTCAGAGGAAAATGAACACATTCTTGGAAGGGAAATCCAGAGAGGACCAATGCTGTCTTCTGATGTAAGAAGCTCCTAAACTGCAAATTTTGGGAGGGTAAGAGAATATTCTAGATACAGGTGTGTCCTAATCTTATACGCTTCCATGCTTACCTTTTAGACATTATTGTAGGAAGAAAGATACTTAGCTAAACGAATGTTTGGTCTGATTTACTTCTTAGGAGAAGGCACTTTGTGTTGGAGGGAAGTTAAATATTTATTACATTTACTTGCCACAGTGTGATATGGAATTTATTGAAAGAGGAGGTCCAATTTATGAATTTTACGGCTTTTACATTAAACAAGACAGTTGAAAGCAGTAATTTTCTTTTAATTCAAGTTTTTTTGCCTTTTGCCTCCACAGAGTGTTGAGTGGAGGAGGGCAACCCTGCTTTTGTGTTGCATATTTACATGTGTCTTTTACACTATTCAGTTCTTGATGAGCAGTGCACTGACACATAAAGGAAGAAGCAGAGAGCAGTTGGCTCCCTGAGATACCTATGACTGTCAATGTAAGCACAAAATAAAAGAGTAAAAGGATGCAGAAAAATGCTGGATACTTACTGCAGTGCAAGGATTTCTAAGAGTGAGAGAGTAATTTTTACATGCTTTTATGTTTCTGGTGATTTCATATATGTAGTATATAACATATAATACATTAGAATATTTTACATATTACATTGTATGATACATGATATATATCATTACATATACCTGGGTGATGCTGTTAGTTGTATGATTTAGTTTTAGGTAGTTTTGGATGGAGCAGGGAGTTGGACTTGATAATCCTTATGGGTCCCTTCCAGTTTGAGGAATTCTGTGATTATTTAAGGAAAATTATTGTGGTATGTACACAGTCGCAGCCCAGAGCAGGGTTGTGTTATGGGTTGTGCTGTATTCTCATCAGACAGTTTGAGACCAGGCTTTTTCCTCCTGAGTTGAGAGCCCACTGAGCAGAGCATGCAGACTGTGTCTTCTGTCATGTGTCTTCACACATTTGTGCAGTGAAGTCTATTATTAATCATTTCAGGCTTCTGTGCACATAGTGTAGCTGCCTTCAGGAGCCAGTGGGATAGTGACTTTTTAAGGCCTCTTCCAATACAAGTTCTAGGTGGGTCTCGCAGCACCACATGGAAGTAGTTTTAAAGCAAACGGAGAGACTCTTACAGTGCAGAGGCTGGAACTGTGCAGCTCAGAGTGCATTTTACCCATTCAAAACACACCTGGAGCTTGGTGCTAGCAGCTGCTTGCTGTCTTGCTGGTAAAGGCATCATTAGGTGGTGCAAATTCTCTCTAAACTACACGTCCTTCCTGTGGAGAACCTGTGACGAGAGAAGTGGTTGCAAAAATTGGGTAGACAAACTGTTCCGTAGTTTCCACTTAAAAAAGGGTAATCATAATAATAATATATATATAATATATACTAATAATAATAACTAATTAATTGAACTAAAAAAACCCCACCAAAATAGTGTAATGCAGTTAGTTATTTTTAATAATATCTGATTTTTAGTTTATTGGAAATTTCTCCAACATTTTACCTTGATCTGTGGTAACTTACCATAAATCTGAGGCTATACTAATGAGGAGCTTTTTCCAAGAAGTGTTGCAGTTGTCATTAGCCTTGAAAAAGCTTTACAATGACAGTCGGAAGTCCAAACATTTTTTTGAGAAAATACGCCATAAATGAAATTGCATGCACCTTTGTATGAACGGTGGGGTTGAGAGGATCTGAACTCATGGGAAGTGCTGGTGTGACTCAGTTTAAGCATGTTTACACATCCATGTTTCATAGAAGCGTGGATGACCAGGACAACATTTGGCACTGGTTCTACACTCTGACACCTTGCCCCGAACGCCCAAGGCCTAAGCATGGAGGCTGGAGCTCTGCTGCCTGGACAGCCTCAGACTCGTGGCTGTGGGAAACCCTTCCTGAGGGACAGACACTTTTTTTCTTTCTGGTTTCCATGCCTCATTGGGCTGATGAGTGGCTTGGCAGAAGAAAGAGAGAGTATCCCTGGAGAAGATTTCTAATTTTGCTCCCTGGCTGAGCAGAAGCTTTTACAGAGCAGGCTGCAGGCTGACACTGGCGGAGGAGGGCTGGGAAACGTCAGGGACCCCTGAATCTTGGCTCTTTTATCAGCAACTTTGCTGGTAAAGCCCCATAGACATTCTCCTTAGGCGCTCTGCTTATGACGAGAGATAGATCATTTCTCCCTCTAGATTTATAAGACTGTTTAAGGTTATGGCATCCTTTAGGACCCATGAGGCAGCCAGGATCCGTAGAAATAGCTGGGAAAACTGCAGACACAGAAAGTGAATGAATGCTGCTGTTTCTGTAAAAACAATGTGAGCTCCAGCTACTCTCACCAAGCTGCTTAGGCTGAAGACACGCCTGTTTTGTCTTCTTGCTTTTCTGCTTGAAGTTTAACATTTGTTTTAAACAACTTAATGAGCACATTTATATCTCTTGGCTGCTGGCCTGACAATGAAATACGTATGGGTGTCCTTGCAGAAGGGTGATTGTCTTGCATGGTATTGGTAGTGCCACTGAAAGGTGCTTGCTTACTGTGAAGCTGAATCTTAGCTTAAAGCAGGAAAAAGAAACACAAGTAACTGACAAGGCCCAGCTTGGTGTGGGAGTTGGCTGTAGTGAGTAATTGACCCTCAATTTATACTGAATATGATGTATATGGAATGGAATGGAATGGAATGGAATGGAATGGAATGGAATGGAATGGAATGGAATGGAATGGAATGGAATGGAATGGAATGCCTTGTTGGTCAGTTTAGGGTCACCTGAACAGTGTTTTTCTCTCTGCAGGTGCAGGCTTTTACTTTGCACCCCAGTGTGGTACACAACACTTAGCAGTGCCTTAGAAGAGTTTTAGCTGAAAAGTAAAATCACTGCACAGAATTAGTTCTATTCTAACTCAAACCAGGACACCCGAGCAGAGAATTTAAGAGCAGCTCAGCTTTAATGAACTCCTGCTCAGTACCACAGATACGAACATACCTGTTCTGTGCTGCGTTGGAGTTTTCTGCATTAGTGTTATGTCACAGAATCACGGAATGTTAAGGTTGGAAGGGACCTCTGGAGATCATCTAGTCCAACACTTCCCCCCACACACAAGAGCAAGACAACCTAGAGCAGGTTGCACAGGACAGTGTCTAGTTGGGTTTTGAATATCTCCAGAGATGGAAACTCAACCACCTCCCTGGGCAGCCTGTTCAAGTGCTCCACCACCCACAGAGTAAAAAAAGTTCCTCCTCATATTAAGATGGAACTTGCTGTATGCTGGCTTTTTCCCACTGCCTCTAGTCCTGTCCCTATGTACTACTATGTCATCTAATTGAGACAAAAGCATTTTTTCTTTCAGTGCTTCCACTACAGTCATTCCTCTTTAAAAAATGACAAATACTGTGTAATTGTCTTCTGAGTTTGTGTTTTCTGCCCTCCAGTTGTAGGGCAAAGGAATTTGTCTCTTTGAACTCAGTTCTGCAACTTGGAAGCAGTAATGTGTTGTTTCTACAGCACAGTGCCAAGTTACATACAGTTTCCTCTCAGGATAGCTCTTAAGTATATTTCTTTACGGAGAAAGAAGAGACAGTATGGGGAATTCTGTCTAGCCTATCAGAGTCTGGTTCTCTTATCAGGCTTGTTTAAACCCTGTTTGTGTTTCTCCAGAAAGGGTATAAAACTAGCATTCTATAATTGGAACCTGTTTTATTCAAGTACAGGGCAACAGAAAAACGTGAGGTGCCAAGCAACGCATTCTGTTTTCTAAAACAGACTAGGCTATCTACTGGAAATTAAACTAAAATGTAAAGTCACTTAGTAATAATTCCATGTGAAGATTTTCACAGCAAAGTTAAGCGAAAGATACTTCTCATGTGCACTGATGATTTCAGTTAATGAAGACAATTATGTGAAAATGGTTTTACATGATTGTAGGACTGAAAAAAAATCTGTGAAGTCATTGAAAGAACTGTCCATTTCAGAACAAACCATATAAGGCACATAGAATTCTACAATGCTGACGTAGACTAGGCCGTAGACCAACACTTAAAGGAAAAAGGCCTCTTGGAACAGAAAAGCAGGTGCCCTTCCCTTTGTGCTTCCCTGACCAGGCTTTCAGCAGTGATGCTGTCACTGTTTCTTCCATAAGTATTTTTAAACCTCTGTTCTGTGTTTGTTCTAAGGTCTGTAATGTCTGTAATGCAAGTTTTTGAAGGCCCTGTGGCTGAGGAATACTGTGCTGGTGTTTTCACTTAATGTACCTATATGAATGAGATTATGTTTCAGCTATATGCCAAAAACACCCCTGCAAATGGGTACCAAATGGCTCTAGTTGCCCCTTATTGGCAGCACCTGGAAGGAGCAGGCATACCTGAAGATGACTGGCTCTGCTTTTGTAAAGGAAGCTGGAAAACTCATTTAAGGCATGTTCAGGATAGAGGGTAGCTGTAGGTGGCAGATTTGCATCTAGACAGCCCTCAGAGAGGCATTAGTTCCAGGTACAGGCCTTGAAAGGGTGAGCTTTTTTTAGTATCAAAGCTTCTTGGGTTTTATTTTTGACCTTATTAACAACTAGAATACTTGGGTATCATCCATAGCCAGCAGATCTCATGATTCTCTGGAGAGGAAGGACTCTGGAACTTGGGTTTAGTTGAAGTGTATTCTTAAGAAAGTGCTGCTGTTATCCCAGAGCCATGCTGGTTTTGGCCTAGAAAACTAGCATTGTGGGAGACAGTTGGCATTCCCGCTGGAATGTATGTCTGGAAGTTTAAGCTGTAGAACATAGCTGTAAAAGCTCTGTCTGAGAGGAGGTGATGTGTGACTTGGGACAGAGATGTGGCAAGGAGACTTCTGGGTTTGGGAGAAACTGGTTGAGCACTATCTCTAAGTCTAGGCAATAAGGAGCATGGCAAGAGCAGGCATTTGTGGCACTGTGGTCAAATCACGGGGCTGTTTAATGAAAGAGGAGATTTCTGCAGTATAACTCAGGTCTGTCTGGATTCAAGGGGTATACAGTAGGTGCATATCAGTAGGCAGATTGCTTCTCTTGCTCTGGAAATTCTTTGGCAGTTGAACACCTCTGACAGCAGTTGTGCAGGTGCTCTTGTTCCAGACTCTCAAGTTTGCCCCTCAATGGTCAGTGCTGACATTACAGCATAGAGCATTGAATGGAATTGACAAGCATGAGCATGAGCTTGCATTGATTTCTATGCTATGACAGACTGTGCCATAGGCTAGTTTCAGTGTAAGGGCTAGAAATAAATCTGGGAGCTTCCCTTATCATGATGCAAGTATGGATGCTAGAATAGTATGGCAAGTGTCTTAGTTAAACATGGTCATACTAAATGAGTCTTTATACCAACTTTTAAAAATGGAAGCATGCTTATGCAGTGCTGTAACCAACCCCCCTTTTATTTTTTTGTTATAAGCTGCAAGTCGATTTACTAAGGTCAGACTATAGATTAGATACGATTTGCCAAAAATAACTGCCAAAGAAGGTCACCATCGTGCATGTGAGACAAGTTTTTCCAGAGGCTGTGCTAATACTGTTGTGGCATTCTGTGTTGGTTGTACTAATTAATAGACTGTAAGCTCATTGCAGTTTAGGACAAAGTAAGGATCTTTTTACTTTAGTCTTGGATTCTATGCTACTTGAGGTGACTTTTGAACAAACTGTGCACTTTGTAGATGGGTGGCCTATGTTCAGGTCAATTGATTGGAATCTGGTATGCTGCAGTCAAGCTGGCTGCCTGAAAAACCTCCCAGTTTGTTAAAATTTGATCCATGATTTGGAATTAACCACCGTGTTTATCTTGGTATTCTTTGCTACGTACATGTAAAATATGTCTCCTTGGTCAACTTTTGACAAAACTTGCAATGAAAAGAGCAATGTTTTCATTACGGTGCTCAAGTTTTATTTTGCCAGTGACCAGTTGCTCCTTTGTCATCAATGCCCTTTAAGAAATTCTGAATAAATATGTGTCTGTAGGTGTACTTAACAAAGGACACAGGATAGTTTACCAGTACATACTCCTAGCTGAAACGATCCTTCATTGCAGTGCCTCATAAAAAAAGCCAGAGACAACTCTCATGCACCAAATGCATTGAGTACCCGTGGTCCTGTTTTTCATCAGTGCCATTTAGCATATGTCATAATCTACAGTGAGAGACAAGAGGCTTGGTTTTGTTGGTTTTGCTTCTCTGTTTTTTATGCTACAGCTAGAAAAACTACATAGAATTACTGTCCACAAGATGATGGAGGAATTTAAATGGCTCCTATAAACATACAGAATTTGAAAATTGAAACCAAAGGGAAGTTCACTTACTATACTTTGTAAAGAAAGTTTCTTCATATATCTCAAATAGAAATTAGCAATGTTTATTGCAAGGCTTAGCAATGAGGTTATATTTACTCATTACAGGTGCGCATTTGTGTATTTGAAAACAGGACAGGAGTAAGAACCTGAGTTTCTTTCACCGTGGAAATTGTATTGATGTGTGTTGTGAAGTATGTTTGTCACAGATGAAAGCAAGCAAAACAGTGAAAGATTTTCATCTCCTGTGAACTTATTCACTCACTGTGTGTGTTATTTTCAAAGGGAGGGAGGAAGCCCCTCTCTCTGGAAGGCAGCAAGAAACAAAGGAGTCTCCTGGGGCTGATTGTACATAAGTAGTTCTTTCCTGCTATTTGCTAAAGCAGTACCCGAGGGAAGGAATGCACAATTTTGTCTGCTTGGTTAAGGTCGCTTTAATGTATCTGCCTGGATGTCAAAATTCTTTTTGAAAGAATAAGTGCATTATTTAGACATACATAGTGCCACTTGCTCCTATAGTGCAAAATAAAATTCAAAATATCCTTTACAGTCTTTCAAGTTAACTTAAATTGATGCTATAATGTGTGTGAGTACCTTGGGCTGCAGGGTGTTGCACAGTATTCTTGAGACTTTCACACAAGGATGACTTTTGTCTTTGCTTTGAGTCATCCCTTGATTTCCATCAGGGAATTGGCCATGCAATAGACTGGCTTAAAAATGCAATAGAAGCTTCAGCAAAGACCTTCAGGTAAACTTGTGCTTGCAGTTTGGGGAACTGAAGACACTGCCTAAGACACATTCTTCCTATCCTGATATCCTGATCACTTTGCCTCAGGCTCACTGAATACTAAGTAAATTGAAGTGTATTTGGTTTTGCCATGCTAGAACCACCTTTTGGAATTACTTCTAGATAACTCTGAAATTACTCAGAATTGGAAGAGTAACCTATTGATAAATAGCTTGCATTTTCTGTTGAAAGCTGCAACACTCTAGGTAGTTGGTCTTAACAGAACAGATAATCCATTTTTTTTTTGAGGTGGATTCTTTCATTTGTGGGCCATGTCACAGCTGGTTTTGAGGAGACAGGGATTGTTAAAACTATTCTACAGCTGAGAGAGCTGGTTCTGTACTGCACTCTCAGACAACACTAGGAGCTTTGCAGGGAAAAGCACTGTTCTTGGTGAAGAACAGTGAAATGAAGCTGTCATTACTGACCTTTAAGGACTAAAAAATTTCTGTGCCCTAGAGTGCCTCGCTGAACTCAAGAGCGTTCTTGTATGAGAGACACTTGAATGCAGTCAGTGATATCTGGATGCGTCACAAGTGTGTGTTTACTCTTAAACTACTGAGAGAAGAGCTACTTTTAATTGGCAGAGCAAAGACATCTGTGAATAGACTCTGTACAGCCAATTTACTACAGATAATATTTCAGAAAAATACGCTTGTGTTGCTGTTCAGTGAGATTTGCATGCCTGAGAAATGCCATAATATCTTCCTGATTCATTTTCTTCTTTCATGAATGAGGCACTCTCCCTGTTTGCCTCAATGAGGGCTTTGTTTTTGTATTTCAGCATTCAGCACAAACTTTCTGGTGATCAGAATGAAAACTGCTGTCACAACAGAGATTTTTCTTCTCAGACTGCCAGTTTAGGAATATTGCTTACTGGTGGATGGAGCTAATACTAATAAGATACATAATATTGATGACTGTTCCCAGAGCCTATACTGATGTCCTGAAATGTTTAATTTTTGGTGAATATGGGCTGCATAGATAATAAAGACAGAAAATATGAGGGTTTTGTTGTTTTTTGTTGGTTTTTTTTTTAAACTCTCTGCCACACTACGGATTTGGTCTGGGGAAGACAAATAGAGCCTTTTGATGGTAAATAATTGAAATGGAAATACCACCTGGAATACCCTTATAGTCGCTAAACCACGGTCACTGTAGGGAAAAAATTAGGGCTATCTAAGCAAGGGTTGTATGTCTATCTGATGCATCTTTTATAAAATGAGGAGACTGTTTTTAGCCAAATACAGAGATTCAATTTGCAGGTTTGCAGGTTTACTTGTGTGTGTGGCAAGAGGTTCCTGAGGAGTAGCATGTGGAGGAGACAGGATCCTGTGTTTGTGTGTCTGGGCTGTTGGATGCATTGTGATGCTGAGGGGAGTGTCAGCACTTGCCCACAGGATTACTCCACAGCGCCTTTTTTCGTGCTGGTGTCTGTATTGACAGCGTTCATGAGCAAGTGTGCATGCAGCAGTGTCTGCATGTGAGAGGGGAGGCTCTTATACCTGTGATGCCCTGCTCATTCCTCTTCCTCTGGTCACAGCATCCATCTGTTGGGCAACTGGGGAAATTAACTGTCTGGTTGGGTGTGTATGCCTGTATTCGTGCTGG